>SNQJ01S0068109.1:56754-74477 GCA_010110895.2 Picea sitchensis | reverse complement strand
TTTATAAATATTATGTAAAAATTTTGATATTTATTAAATAACTAATGATATATTCAAAGACTTCCAATAAACCTTACACATACCTATTAACACAATATTACATCACTTAAGTTAACATCATACTTTCACACAAATGAAAATGTTAAGATTTCCTTTTCTCTTAAAAGGAATATTATACATAATATGGTTATCATCTTAATATAAAGATTAATGATGATTGTGTGATGTATTTTTTTTTTAATTAATATTATCATTAAGTTAATTAAAATAATTAAAATTATATTTATATATAAATATAATTATGTTTATATAAATTTATATAAAAATAAAATTATATAAATATAAATATAATTATATTTATATATATAATTTTAAATTAATTTGATAGTTAAATTTATATCAATATTCCACTTTAAACGTCTTTGAGGTGTAAGATAGTCGGTGATGGAGTGTGTTGTTAAGCCACTCGGTGCTATTCCTGAGTGATTTTGTGAATATCATATTTAATATATTTTAGTAGCTTTCAATTTGTTATAATTTCATTTAGCAGAAGGCCATGGACATAGTCTTCAAGCCTGCTATTGGCTGTTTTGACTGATAAAGTTATGGAACTACTCTGTTCATGATGGAAAATCTTTCTACCTTCATATGCATGTGATGGATTCTGGATTGAGTCCATAGCGGTTTGCATTGTTTATGGGTTAAATGCATAGCCGTTTGCATTGTTTATGTACACTATGACAATGGTAATGCACCTGTACCATTTTCATAGGTAGTTATTAGTGGAAAGTGAACCTCAGAAGCTATAATGATACCCAACGATTTAATTACAGTAGGCCAGACAACATTCGTAGATACTCATATAACACCAACAAATCAAAGGACAACAAGACAGATCTTCGGTGTCAACAAATCAGAAAACTTTTACAGACAGACATCCGATAAAGTGTAATCAGAAAACCCACAGAAAAAAAAATGACTGCATTAGCTCGTGACCTATTCTTTCTACTAGACAAATTGTAATCTTACTGGGTTTGGAATGAGGAAGTGTAATCTCAGGTCTTGCAAATGTTTTAAAGAATTCAAAATTTATAATAAAGATGATATTCATCATATCAAAACTAGTCAGTGTACACCTGTAACTGCAAAATATAGCTATTTCATTTGGTACATGTTATAATCCATGTTTGTTATTTTGTATCTTCATATACAAGTTGGTTTCATCAACTTCATCAATCTTGTTATTTTCCTTTTCTAAATGATTTATTTAGGATATTAAGGTAAAAATGAGATTAATTAATTATTTAAGTAATTTAAAAAAATGTTATTCAGTAATTTTATTTTATTAAAATAGGTAAAGTAAAAGGAAATAAAAGGAGAATGAGGGCTTGCTATGTCTTATTATGTCTGGACAAAAAGTCAGCTTGATTATTGGGACAAAAATTGTACAGAAGATTGGAAGATTAGTTTAGATGGTAAGATCATCCACCCTAGTTGGTTATAAGGAATAGATCATTCAGTTTTCTTGAATGTACTCCATTCTGATTGAGTTTTATCATTTGACAGCTGAGTTTCTTTGCAAAGTTAGATTTGGTTAAAGATAGTGATTTCTTTAAGTGCTAAACAAAGATGAAAAGAGAATGAGAGCACCCTCTCTTTCATTATGCATATGTTATTTTTAAAAACTAAATTCAGAGAGTTCTTGTGGCTTGATTGTTGGGACAAAAACTCTAGAAAAGATTGAAATATTGGTTTAGGTGGTAACACCATCCACCCTAGCTGGTTATAGGGAATAGATCATTCGGTTTTTTTCAATGTGCTCTATTGTTACTGAGTTTTACCATTTGACCACTGAATTCCTTTCTTGCAAAAGTACATTTGGTTAAAGAAGGTTATTTCTTGGGCTGAATTCCTTTCTTGGAGAGATAGATTTGGTTAAAGAAGGGTTATTTCTTTTAAGTGCTAGACGAATTTTTGAGTAGAGAGACCAAGTTTGGTTTAAAAAGGGGTGAGTTTCAAGAGAAGGGGCATATTTCTCCTTGTTAGATAAGTTTATTGGCAACATGGCCCCAGTTTAGTGTGTTGAGCGTATTTCCTTCGAACTTGGGCGAGTTTTCTGGTAGCTACGTGAACTTCTTTGTAGCCAGGTCGACACCATTTGAAGAGGGTCGTTTTCTGTGTGTAGAAGGGCGCCATTTCCTAAGGGGGGGCGAGTTCTGGTATGAGAGGGTTGTGTTACCTTTGCTGTGAGAAGGGTGCATTTGTTGTGGCGTATTCCACAGTTCTGAGGATGTGCTTGCTATTGGGAGTTCGACCTATCTAGGTGGTGGAGATACTTCAAATATGTATTGTTGCTCCGTTCCTCATCTTGAAGCCGCAGCCGCACATATATTTCACATATATTTCATCCTACAGGCCTGCCATTGTCTTATATAATTGTTGTGTAGTTTCTGAATTAATTGGAAGCCATTTCCTTTTATACAAATGTCAGAATTTTGTTTACTTGTGGCTTTTATGGTATTGTGCAAACACATAAAACCACTACAACAAAAAACTGTTCCACTAAACGTCTATACTGCCAGACTAAGGAAAAAAATTCAAAAAAAATTAGTGGGGTTATTTCAATAGAGCCTCTGATTTGCGGTTTTAGATTCAGTTTAAGACCTAGCATTTTGTTTTGTTTACAAGCAAAGTTGGCATCATCATTCTTGGCAGAGCCTGTCATCTGTGGTTCTAGATTTAGTTTATGTGAGGGAAATTTGCTTTGTTTACAAGAAAATTGCTGGAGCAAGTATCTTGCATCACTTCCAACACTTCCTAAAATGACAACATTATCTCCTTGTTAGATTTTATTCAAATATCTGAATTGTGTAAGTTTTCACACTTAGTTATAATTGTTGTCATAGTTATAGTTTCTGTGTAATTTTTTTTTTAAATTTCCAATATTTTCAAAATTTTCAAAATATTGAAGTTTGAGTAGATACTCTACCATCATCAAAAATATCACGCATATGCTGAGAACCAGAATTAATTAACAGTTGGAAGAAAAAAGACCTTTATGAATAAAATAATAACATCAATAATTGTTAATATATCATTTATTATTTAAGAACAAACTTTCTATCTTCGGAACACTGCTGCTTGAAGAAGAAAGCCCGTACCAGAGCAATATTGTTTTCTACAGAATTGTGTTAAGGCCTCTGTAAATCCTATAAAATATGTTATGATGGTAGTAGACAAGTAATTAGGTAAATATTTCGATCTCGTTCACTATCTAGAATGTGTCCTCAAGGTCTTACTATGCGTGTGATTTTCAGTCTCTTGTTGGTGTCCGGTTGTCCACTTCATTTACTGTTTTTCATAAAATAATTAGCATAAAATTANGTAATTAGGTAAATATTTCGATCTCGTTCACTATCTAGAATGTGTCCTCAAGGTCTTACTATGCGTGTGATTTTCAGTCTCTTGTTGGTGTCCGGTTGTCCACTTCATTTACTGTTTTTCATAAAATAATTAGCATAAAATTATTTGATTAACATAAAATTAGTTGTCATGATAGAATTTGGATTTATCATAATAGACTATTTTAATTTTAGATTATTAAATATTATTTTTAGGATAAAAATAAATACAGTGCGGATTTCATATCTGTTACACAGAAAGGATAAAAGACAAATACAGCGCAGATTTCTTATCTCTTAGACAGAAACGATAAAAGGAAAATACAGCGCAGATTTCTTATCTATTACACAGGAAGGAGATATTCCACCTCATACTGTAGTAGAACACAGAATTTCTGCAAAAAGCTGATTATCTAAGATTGTAGTTTTGTTTACTTCCATGGCTTTTCGTTTTTCATTTCTACTCTTTTAAGAATCAGCTTTATGATTCCGCAGGGGATTTCTTTTTAGAAAAGAAAACTTATAACTTCTTTACAGTGCAATTACAAATTTATGCTAATAGGATGTACTTTTCTGCCAAAGAGTGACCAAGTGATTGCTAGAATATCATTCCATGTGTTTATCAGATTATCAATCTCTATCTAAAGTTATTTTGGAGAAATATCTTTTAATAATTTTTTCAATATCAATGTGCAATGAATTAAAATTTGTGAGAACAGCCATAACACATAAATAACAATTTCTATTCCTTAATAAACAAATGGAGGTTACATATATAGTTGAAACTCACAGTTACAACAGTCATAGTTAACCTAGAAACTCACAGTTACAACAGTTGTAAGCATTANCTCACTCTGCAATCACACGGCTTCCGCTCTTTCTCCTTCCTCTTCTTCGAGCTTTCCATGGACACATTTAAAGTCAAAACGCTTCTGACCATCTTTGAGACTCTTTGTGAAACCGACGCTTCTCGACCTCCTGAAGGATAGTCTCGACACTGAACCATTTTATTGATACACTTCCATCTGTGAAATTCCCCCGAAGAGCAAATTTCAACAGTTATATAGGACAGCGATCTAAGTACAAAATGTTTTCAGCAATCAGTTAAACAACTCACCTTTCTACACACTTACAAACTCACAAGGTAACCTGTAACTTTTGACTTTGAAGCACCTAAGTACAACAATAATCTTCAGTTGACTTCAACCAGTCATGTGTTTCTTTTAGCTCCGAAGAACATGAAGAACAACAAGCCTGAATTATGTCACTGTGTTACATACTTGGTTCTTCATCATTTGATTACAAATAAAATCACACTCTCTCACACACATATAATATATCTAACACAAACTAATTAATATAGTTACCTTTCATTATTTTTTGTTTTTTTTACAAACTACGGTAAATAGGAATAGGAGGAAGAAGTGGCACAATTCAACACTCGGTCTCCTTGCAATTGCTATTCAGATTCTCAAGTTCACCTATCTGCAAGTTTCAGCTATTCAAATTTGATTTTCAGCAACACACTCTCATGGATATAGCACAGATAAACCAACAGCTCTCGTTGTTTTAATCTTGGAATGGTGCCACCTCCTTTCTCACTGGACACTGGACAGCTCCGAACAACTCTCTCTTGCACGCCCTCCAGTGCCAAGTTCCAAATAGTCTTCACGCAGATATACCAGTAACATGCAGTGGAATTCAACACACAAAATAGAGTAATACAAACAGCTGCAAACATAAAACTAAACACTAAATAATATTACAACTCAGACTCTCACATCTTCCTGGGTATTCCTGTGAGGGCATCTTTCTCGGTATTCCCGTGAGGGATTAAGCCCAGCCATGCTCTGATACCAAATTAAAATTTGTGAGAACAACCATAACACATTAATAACAATTTCTGTTCCGTAATAAACAAATGGAGGTTACATATATAGCATGCAGATAAGCCCAGCCATGCTCTATACCAAATTAAAATTTGTGAGAACAACCATAACACATAAATAACAATTTCTATTCCGTAATAAACAAATGGAGGTTACATATATAGGATGCAGATCATAGTTGAAACTCACAGTTACAACAGTCATTATCTCTAACACAATGTCCAAAGTTATTTTTACTAATTTTTATTAAAAAAAATTCTTATCTAAATAGTCCAATTTTTTTTTCAATATCAATGTGCAATTTCCAATCTTTATCTAAATAGTTCTCTTATCAGAACTATTTAAAACTTGGATTGTTAATCTATTTTTTTTAATTTCAATACATTAAAAAAAAAAAATCTTAGTCCATTAATAACATTTAACTTTAATACCATACTTAAAATTAAGTACAATACCATTACAGATTTATTTATTATCAAAAAAAATCTATAATTTCATTCCTTTGTCCCACAAACAAGGGGGTCTCATACACCAATTTGGTGTGCTTAAAAATAGATTATTATTATTATTATTATTATTATATATACTAACATAACCACATAATTGTGGTTCTGGCTGATAAAAGTCAAAAATATATTTCATTTGCAAACAAACCCTATTTCTTTTTTGACCTATTTCATTTACAAACAAATTTTAATTAACATATTAAGATTACAAACAAACCCTAATTTTAACTGAAACTTTAATTAAAATTTTAAAATAAATAATATACTGGTATAATTTCACCTTCTAGTAAAATTTACACTTATTACAACTACAGACAACATAAACATGTACAATAATTTCTTGAACCCTTGGGTTTACATAATTTCTATTACCGCTTAAAGCTCCAATGTATTATACGGTTTCTCTAGGATTGGGTGCGGGTCCTCCTGTTGTATTACAATGCAGCTGTAAATATCCATTGTTGGCAAGCCAACAGAGCAAGGCAAAAGAGAACCCAACAGAAAATAATTTCACAGTGTTTTCATGAGTCATGATGAATGAATGAAAATTACCTCTTTCAGAAGACTCCAATATTTAGAGACTCCAAGCTATCTGATTCTGAAACTCAATGCTTCCTTGCTCAACTAAAAAGNAGAACCCAACAGAAAATAATTTCACAGTGTTTTCATGAGTCATGATGAATGAATGAAAATTACCTCTTTCAGAAGACTCCAATATTTAGAGACTCCAAGCTATCTGATTCTGAAACTCAATGCTTCCTTGCTCAACTAAAAAGGGTGTCCATTTAAACTCTATTGATAAATTGTATTTAGAGACTCCAAGCATTTCCCTGATCTGATTCTGAAACTCAATGCTTCCTTTCTCAACTAAAAAGGGTGCTCATTTAAACTTCACTGATAAATTGTACACTTGCAACACCTTATTGCATTAAATTAAAATCGCTGTAACTTACTTTTGTTCTGCCCATTGCATTAAATTAAAATCGCTGTAACTTAATTTTGTTCTGTCCACAGAAAATTCTTGTAGATCGAAATGCTTGCCTTCGCTATGTATGCAACACGGCTCTTTTCTCCTCGCCGATACTTTCTATCATCAAGCACTGTGGAATTCATTACTTTCTCAACTTTTATTTATTCGAATGTAAGTTAATTCTGTTCTGCCCACAGAAAATTCCTGTAGATCGAAATGCTGACCTTCCCTATGTATGCAACACCGCTCTTTTCGCCTCCCCGATACTTTCTATCATCAAGCACTGTGGAATTCATTAAGTTCTCAACTTTTATTTATTCGAATGCAGTGTGGAATTCATTACGGTTTCCACCACTTCCTTTAAACGAAAGAATTCATTAAGTTGGTCACCATTTTCATGGAGAATATGAAACAACTTGTTAATATGGTGACTGCTAATGATTTGAAGAAAAAGTTAATAGAAAAGTAAATTTTTAATTTAACTAAGTTTGCTAATAATTTGACCGTGATGATGGTCACAAAATAATTTAAATGTTAAATAATTATCATAATATTTAAACTAACCCATATCTAAATGGTTTTTTTCAAATTGGATTTTTTTAAATCGTTAGTATATATATATATATAGCTTTATTTACTTTTAATTAATTATCATAAAATTTATTAAACGAACGCATATGTCGATTGGTTTTGCAAATTGGAGTTTTTAACGTTAGTACTCAATATATTCTCGGTACGATGGATTTAAGCCAATTAAAAACTATGTGGGAGTGAATAAAAGTGGTACGTTTGTGTACTAAAGTCTGGTCTGGGATAATTACAGAACGAAGAACCCAACGAACACATAAATAAAATTGAAGACGCTAGGGAGCAAAGCCCTAAAGTTAGTAGTTACATTTGGACCAAAAGGGCAACATCCATATGAAAAGTGTGACATAATTATCTCATAATGAAGCCATTAATGTGAATAAAATTGGGGTATTTTTTGATTGAATGTTAAAACGTAAATCTCTTCTTAAAAATCGTCTTCTGTCAATTATATATATTTAATATTTGATGGAATTATAAATATCATGATAATATATTAAGATATTAATTGTTTTGAAAGGCATTTGATACCATATTTTATTTTTAAGTGAGTGTATGAAGTTGTATTAATGTAGAAAAGATTATGATACAAAAAAGGGGGCCTCATGGCCTGTCTAGTAGGAAACTAGACCATGGGTTTTCGAGTTGCGCATACTGATGTATACAAGGGTTGGGACTGGTCTGTCATCAGGGAAACCAGGTCAGTCCCATCATAACCGGTTTGAAAAGAAAAAGAAAAAAAGACACATAGATTGTGCCCTAGGCCCAGGTTTCTAATAGTCGAACTAACCAAATAGCTAACCATTCACTCGTCCAGGACAATGATGTGTTTCTTCTTGTCATCCACCCGGTTCTTGTCATCCTCCTTCTGGGGGAGTGTGCAAGTCTTCCTGATGTGCATTGGTGTCCATCAGCTGGTGTGATGTCCACGTGGTAGACATAGCGCAGATAGAGGTGAAATTGAGCAGCCAACCACTCCATCTTAGATTTTTTATCCTTCTCGATCTCAACTAACAGTTTGGTAATAGTTTCGAGGCTACTGAGGCGACTAAGGATTTTTTCCAACATTTTCTTGTGATCCGAGTTATCCTATTGTCTGGCTTCTTCCATTTCTGAACTCACTTTGTCGATCATAATCTTAGTTAGCCACCCTCGGATGGGTGCCACTTCGACTAGATCAACCACGCGCTGAAGAGCTAGGCATGACCTTAAATGCGGGCCACCAACCCCCCTCTCCTCACCATTAAGATGGGAGCAAGGCCGAGAAGCCAAGGCCTTGGGACGAGGCCTCCTGCGCGAGTGAACAGGATGGGTGCTCAGGGCACTAAAATCTCAGCCTTAATGACCAAGCATGTCATGATCATCGCCATGTTTATCAGTAGATCTGAGCGGGACATAATGCATTGTGAGGTTGATCAACAGAAGTTTGAAATTTCGGGGAGTTGGTGCAGAGCTAGCCACCAAGTCGACGTTTTGGTTATAGTCTTGATTATCCACATGCCGAGGGAAAGAGGGTGGCCACACAGAGGCATATCATTGTATGCATTCGACTCTAGAAGGAAGTGACAACAGAAATTCAAGAAGGCACTTTCCATGGCGTGTAGTCAGAGAGCCTGTAAGGCCAGGAAGACTAGGATGCCTCCCATGGCCTATGTGAAGGAGATTGTTCTGAAAGAACCCATCCAGGTTCCTCGAGGCTCTGGAGCATCTCCTATTCACTGTGCCAGATAATTGGGATCTGCCAACCTGCATCCTAGACGAAGCCAAGCCACAAGAAGCAACAATGATGCACGGTCACAAAGAAGGTGACTCAGAATGGGAACCTCCCACTTGCTATGTTGAAGAATTCCTAGTTGATGCGAAAGCAGATGTGAATTCAACAGTAGATGACTTCTCTAAGGATGAGGACCAATAGGAATCTCAACAAGGACAACACTATAGGCACAAGAATGAGGAAATAGAGGAATGGCATGTCCAGCCGCCACTCCTCCACCTGGACCACCTAGTGTTGATTTATGAAACAAGAATCCTGGTGGATGACCAAATCCATTGAGCCCTCCAAATCCACCAGCGCCTTGATATGTCGTTTGATGCCTACTCCAACATGTCACCGGGACGACAGTGCCCAACATGCGCACAACCCTTTGTTCTTCCAGCCAGATCGAGAAGGCATGACGGAGTTGATGAAGCCACCGGGTAACTGCTACTGTGAATGTTTATGGTTATACTTTTGGTTTTGTTCAGAACTAGAGATTTAGCCCTGTTAGACCTCCATTATGCTGCTAGTAGTAAGATTTGGACATAGTCTCAAACTCATGGCTGCCATACCTCGTGGTTTCCTTCGGGCAGGACAGATGCCGACCAAGTTTTCTTAAACAAGTTGTATAGGAAGCCAGTTGTCCAAATGTTATTGTAAGCATGCACTTTAATACAATAGGTTCCTCCTTTTTATTTAAAAAATAAAATTAATCTTATTTAGCCACGCAATCTCATTTGTTTTATGGAAGAGGGTTTCCCTGCACTGTGTGGCCCCTAGATCAGTTACCTAGTCCGCTTCATGTGCCAGTGCATCCCAAGATTTTCCTTTACGTTTTTCTTTGATTTCATTTTCCCAGCGGGTGATGGCCACTTTTCCTTTCGGCGCAATAAGATTTTGGAAGGTTCCCTCCGCATTTTTTGTCGGCTACTACATTCTTGGCACCCATCGCGGACTATCTGGTATTTCCTTTCCCAGGGGATTCCTCTTCCTATGTGTGTGCTTCATTCTCACCATCCTGTTTGGTTTGTCACAACTCCTTTGCTAGTTACTGAGCATGTACCTCACTTCACAAGGATTCTTCCTTTCCCTGACCTTGTATCTGTGGTAGCCTTTGTAATTGTGCTCCTTATATTTGCGGCTAATCCTATTGTCTTTCCTCTTATTGATCTTCTTCAGCTGTGATCTTGTCGTGATAATCATGGCTTGTCTGTAGTGATGATCCCTCAAGTCCTTTTTTCCAGTGGTGGTTCATATGATCATGATGAATCGACCTTTATCCCTGTGCAGATCCTTTCCCCTGCTTGCTTTAGATCCTACTGTGCTTCTCTTCGTACTTGTACTTTGGCCTGGAGGATCGATTATGAAACATGTCACACCTTCCTATCTTACGTCACTTGTCACATGCAGTTTGTCGTCTGTACTTTCCCTCGTGATTTCCCTACAATTCTTTATGTTGCAAGGATCTTGCTATCATACCCCTGCCGACCATTTATGTTGATCCTGCATGGTCATTGGTGATCTAGTGTTTGGCAATAATTTCCTTCCTGGGTCCTACTTGCCTACCGCCAGGCCTTGCACTACCCTTCTCGATGTGACCTTCCTTGCTTAACCTACCTTCACGATATTTTGTTGCTAAGTGGATGCAGTTTGTTCTGAGTTAGTCATTTTGGAGGTTTAGCTAGGTAGTGTCTAGTTCTGAATCTTCTTTGCCAACTCCCTCATTGGCTAGTCTATCCGCCAGGCCATTCGCTGACCTGCAGACCCAACGCAACTCCACTGTGTTTCGAGTTTTTAGATGCTCCTGGATTTTCTGTAGGGAGAGAGCTAGGTGCCAGTGTCTCTGAACCTTTCCCACTCTAGTACCATTATGGATTCTCTTCGTCGTAATGATGACCAAGGTGGAGTCACCTTTCACGATAGTGTTTGTCATCCTTTCGTGCCCTAGGATTTCAAGGCCAAGCTCCAGGGATCCAAATTCTGCTACGTTGTTGGTTGAGTTCCCCAAACTCCTAGAATACAGCTAGATGGAATTACCATCATTGTATCTAATCACTCCTCCCATCCCTGCCACTCCCGGGTTTCCTTTTTCCACCCTGTCAAAATTTAATTTGAGGAACCCTAACGGAGGGGGGGTCAAATTGTGGTCTCCTAGTTAGAGTTGCGGATCCCGCCCTACCGTTGCATTGTTGCACCCGTATTTTAGGTAAAATAACTCCAGGATGCGGGAGTCCTAATCTATGGGTTGCGTTGTTTCCTTCTTGCAGTTGTGGCTTTGCACCGTTTCTCGTATTTGTGAGATAATTGGATCCTTGAGTTTTCCCTCTTATAAGCTTTCATTCCTGAAGATACGTTGATTCCTCTCCTTCCATATTGCCCAGATGATCATCCTCAATGTTAAGTTCCAGCATAGGTTTACCTTTTCATTTTCTTTGTATCTCTCATTCCAATTGTTGATGGTTGCGTTGATGTTTCCCCAGATTCTAATGGACTTGTGGTAGATGCATGTCACCCAGTCCCATAGCTCTATTGTCTAATTGCACTCATCGAGGAGGTGATTGGTTGTTTCCTCTTTAGATTGATAGAGATGGCAACGAGAAGGGCCTATGTAACCCCTTTTCCTGAAGTTTTCCTGGGTTAGAATTATGTTGTTGAGAGCTAACCACTTGAACATTTTGATTTTTGGCCATTCAGGGTTGCTCCAGATCTTTCCCCATTGTTACACCGATTCCTCTTGAACATCATCCATGATGTAAAACCGTACTTCTTTTAAGTTGAATTCCCCACCATTTTCCCTGCCCCACCTTAATTGGTCCTCGTCCTCTAAGATTGCAATCTTCCTTTTCCCCAATTCCTCTTCCACTTCTTTCGCTAGAGTTGCAATATAGTCTCTATTTTGTGGATCAAGTTTGTCCCAGGCCCTCCATCTATCATTATCATTTCTTGGCTTCCAGTAGTGACGGATTGATGTCTTGAATTGCACAATAATTTCTTGTTGGAGCTCCTCCCTGTCTGGATTTTCCATTATGGGTTCCTATTGCCAAGCATCCTCCCAGAATCTGGTAGTTTGACCATTTCTGACTTCCCAGAGGTTTTTCTTATGAATCAAGTTCTTGTTGCGCCAAGCGAGTTTCTAGATGGTTGATCCCTCCCTTGTGACAATGAGTCGAATTCTGTCTTGATCGTTGATGTTTGGGGCATACTTGGCCTTCCATAGGTTTTCCCATGGTACTGATTTGTCCTTGACCCATATCCACCACATTTTTTCCCTGTAGGCTTCATTGGTTACCTGTGGGTCTTGTAGCGCTAGGCCTCCTTTTCCTTTTGGTCGACAAATCTTCTACTAGGCTACCAGGGCCCATTTCTTTTTTCTTTCATCACCTCGCCATAGGAAGTCTCTTTGAATGTCTCTTATCTTTTGAAGTATTCCTTTGGGAGTAGGGAACAATGACATCAGATACCCCAGAATTACTTGTAGGACCGCTTTGGTGAGGATAAGTCTCTCTGCCAGGTTGAGAGCTCTATAAGTCCAATTTTTTACCTTCTCCTGCTGTTTGTTGATCACACCTTCCCACGTTTCCATTTTTCAGGCTTTGTCCGTCAGGGGGATTCCCATGTATTTTGTTGGGAGTGTTTTGCGTTTAAACCCCAAAATGTTGGCTAGGTTTCTTTTGATTGCAGGATTAGTGTTGAATAATTAGATCATGGATTTGGAGTGGTTGATCGCTGCCCCTGAGGCTTCCCCAAAGTTTTCTAAAATTATTTTATAGGTTTTTTCTTCCTTGAACATGGGTGTGCTATGGAGAAGGGTGTCATCAACAAACTGTTGGTGTGTGGAGGTTGGACAACCTTCGAAGGGTTTGATTCCTTTTAGTTCCCCTACTTCATTTGCACTTTTAATGATTTTGTTGAGCCCTTCCATCACTAGAATGAACAGTAAGGTGGACAGTTGGTCTCCTTGTCTGATGCCTCTTGAAGGCTAGAAGGGTTTTTCTGGGGCTCGTTTAATTAGGAGTGAGTATCTTGTCGTTGAGACTAAATTGACAATCCAATTGACCCAGTGTTGTTCAAACCCAAAGGATTCCAAATTTTATTCCATATAGTGCCAACTAATCTTGTCGTAAGCCTTCGCCAGGTCAAGTTGGATTATCATCCCCCCTCTCCTTTGAATTTTTAGCGTGTGTATAAGTCCATGGGCATGGATGATGTTATCTAGTATTTTTCTTCCTTCTACGAAGCTCGCATGCTCCTGTGAAATCAATGGGGGTAGGAGTGGTTTGAAGGTTTCAGTATATTGGCTATGACTTTGGATATTATCTTGTAAACACGATTGCATAAATCTATCGGTCTGTAGCGATCTGGGGTCCTTGCTTCATTTTATTTTGGGATTAGAGTGATCATTATGGAATTTAATGCTTTTAAGACAGAGGTTGAATGTTTGGAGTCTTCCACCACCCCATAAACTTCATGTTTAACCACTTCTGAGAAGGCTTTAAAAAATTCCACTGTGAAGCCATCTAGGCATGGGGCATTTCTATTGGGCATCTCCTGGACCACTTGGTCGATTTCCTCCTTTGTTATGGGTTTGTTTAGATTGATATTTTGTTCCTATCTGACCATATTGGGGATGTATTGATTTATCCTTTGTATGGCCTTAGTTCTGTATTGGTTGGGTTCTTGGGCTATCCTCTTGAAGTGATTGACCAATGTATTTTCAATTTTCTTGTGGGATTCTCTTTCAATCCCATCATGATCCCTAATTTTCAAGATTTTTTTGTGGGTTCTTCTTACAATGGTGGTTTTATGAAAAAACTTGGTATTTTGCTCCCCTTCCTTTAACCACCTCATTTTGTACTTTTAGCGCCAGAGAGTTTCTTCTTGCTGGCATCTTTCTTCCCATTCGTAGGTCATTTGGATCTCTTCTCTTTTCCCCATTCTATCCTCGATATTTTTTTTCTCTTGGTTTATGTTCCCAAATATTTCCTTGTTCCACTCTTTGAGTTTGTGTTTGATGTACTTTAGTCTCTTATAATTTTTTAACATCCTTGTCCCTTGATCTGGTAATTCCTCCCACCACCATTGGTTGATGTGCTCCTTGAAGGTGGGATGTTCGATCCATAATTTCTCAATCCTAAAAGGTCTATTCTTCAGAGTGGTTTGGAATTTTGCTTCCAATTGGACTGTCCAATGGTATGAACCCCCCGATGGAAGGGTGCTGCAATCTAAAGTTAGTCCCTCAAGAATGATGGATTCCGACACCAGGAATCTATCTAGCCTTATAGCTACTTGGTATTGATTACTTTCTTTGTTATTCCAGGTGAACTGACCATTGTTGGTTCGGATGTCTACCATCTCTATTGCATCAATGAAATATGAGAATTCCTCTACATCTCTATCCAGTCTCCTAGTGCCCCCTTTTTTATCCACAAGTGTCGTGATTATGCTGACTTCCCCTTCCAAGATCCAGTGGCGGTTTCAGGCTCTGTCCTTTAGATTTTCTAGGTCTATGAGCATTGTCATTTTTTCCTCAAACCTATGGGGACCAACTTTCTCCATATATCGATTACCGAAAAGCTATCAGTCTTATCCCCTCTTTTGATCTACTAGATCCAATGACTGACATAATTTCGGTATTCCTCCCTCCGAGAAATTCCATCGTCTGTCTCAGATTTTCAATGGCTCCAAGACAAAGGAATCAGTGTCAATTTTTCTGGGGTCAACCTCTGCGAGGTGAATTCACCCCTTCTACTTTCCTTTGAATCCCTCGAAGTCTCTATCCCTTCTGATCTTGGCTTCTTCTGCAAACTCAAGAATTCCAAGGATTCTTTGCGCGCACTCCTTTCGACATGGTTCTTCAACCACTCACACTTGGGTTGGAAAAGTCTAAGAACTGAAATTTCCTGTGCACACCTTGCATGGATCTGTGCATATATTTGCACTCTTGCTAGTATGAGAACAATGATATCTCTCTTGATATTTTATGAGGTGAAACTCAGAATCTTGTCAACGCACTCCTTGCGGACCTTTGTTGGACTCCTTCCAGGAATCCTTAAGATAAGAAACAATTGAAACTCATATCCTTCCTTTCAAAGAATTAATACATTCAACATGAAATCATACACATACACAACATTGAATTAAGTGCATAACAAAGACTGAAATTAATTGTAAACATACAATTCAATAGATGTAAACAGAATTCACAAAGCCACCATGAAATTGGATCAAATATTCCTTATATTAATCCAAGTGCATTTGTACATGGGTTCAATAGTAACAACTATCTGCTCATACCAATTCTACAATCTCTGTTATTCTCTTTTGGCTCCACAACTCTAAGTATTCTTCCTATTGAGAATAATCCCACAGTATAATACATACAAGGGAGATTTCTAGAGTTTTCCCTCCTACAACTCAAGCTATCTATTCAAAATAAAGTCTACAACTACTTTACATTTGTTACAATAAATTCCTCTAACCGACAGATGATATCTATGATCCAGATGTAATGTCCCCATTTTGGGACATTATAACATTACAACATTTTAGAGTGTTATGCCTACTCGAGTAGCCAGATAGGGGTGACAGAGAGTTTGGGAGATATTGAGGGGTTTATTTGGTCCTGACTTGCATCGATCATCGTCAGGATCCATTCCGCATAGCTAGGCTTTGGTTTCGTTGCATTCCGACGATTTCCATAATTTTGAGTTATTATGGGTCATATCTTAATTAAATTCACTAAGAAGGTCATAATGGGCATATTACTTGGGGAAACCTCTTAGTGTAATATCTCATCGGAATCTGGAGGAAGAGCACTACATGATAAGATGATGAGAAGTGACTTCCAGTGGTCGGAGAAGCCACTAGGATGGATAAATCACTTTTTAGAGGTAAAATGGTTAATTAATTAATTAATTAAGTGATTTAATCAAGGAATAATAAAATAAAGTAAAATTCACTTGGAGGGAAAAGGTCAACAATGAATTAGGGTTTCAGGAAGCTATAAAAGAAGGGTAAAGCAACCTAATTCATTATGCATTGTTATGATTTGATGTTGAGAGTTTCTAGAGGAGGAGGAGAGCCGACCTTACTGTTTTGTGGATTTCTGGAGGAAACCACCACCATTGATCAGTTTCGGTGTTGAGAGACACACCCTAGCCCATCAGAGATACCATCCAGATATTTCACTGTAATTTTCAAGAGTATCCATTGCAGAGTGCGCAACTCAGCCAATGAGGGCGCAAGTCAGTTTGAGGGTTTGTAGAGCTGCACAAGATCCATATCCAGATTGCAGTTTCCTTCCAACCCATTTCAGATCCAGCCAGGGTGCTTCTATTGAGCCATCTATCGTCATATTATGACGGTGGAATCTTGCAGGTCGAATCATTCATCCATTTAGGGCCCAACTCTTCTGGACAGACATTTGGTGTTGCATGCAGTGTTTCAGAGAAGATCCAGACAAATCTTTCCGACTCATTTCCTTATTTGGCGAGATGATTGTTTTGAGCCATATAACAGTATATTCCGTTGGTGGAATCCTTTGGGGCGCATCCAGTTCTCTAGGAGGTGAGTAAACCCCCCATGGGTCCAGATCCAGTGCCTTAGAGACCAAATTTGAGATTCGACACTCACCCATTTTAGTCTAGAGGCCATGGTGCTTCGTTTAGAGTAGTTTCCAGCATATTCTAATGGTCTAAACTTCCAGACGAGTTTTCCAGCTGGTACCGGTTACCGTACTTCATCGGAATCGCATATTTTTTTCGATCTATCCGTGCATGCATCAGATCTGCTATCATCTTCTGATCACGGGTATTTTTATGCTACTTGCTTGTTTTCCAGTGATGATCCATGAGATCTAGCTGGCGTTTATATTCTATATTTTCGGTAGGTTATTGTATTTCCATGCTTGAGCCGTATAATACATGATATTGGGTAGTTGATGTTCTTTACTTATGCATGTGTCTTTTATATGTTGTTTAAACCATAAATATGCAACATGCACATGCAATAACCATCAAGATATCAAACATACAACTGAAACACATCCAAAAACCCCTAGTGTATCATATCTACAAGATAGAACAATAGATCAGTAGAAAATATATTGATCAGTGAGATCAGGGATATTTTAGTGGTATCAGAGCTTTAGTCCTGCTATCCTGTGACTAAATTCGATGAGTTCAGCGAGTGACCCAGAAGGCAGAGAGGAAGTGGGGAGACATATATGAGAGGCCAGAGGGAACTAGTAATGCCCCCATGGAACCAGAGGTAGCCTTCATGCATATTATCAGTGATATGTTAGCTAGTCAGTGGACTATGTCTCAGTCCTTGGCTCAGGTGGCTGAGAGATTAGCTATGGTGGACATTCTGGGCACACAAGCCCCACATGCAGCATAGGGGAACTTGGGGGCAAGCAGTAGACCCCAGACACCTACTCACACATACACATCTTCAAGTAGGATTCCCAGACCATGGTTCCCTAGTTTTCAGAGGGAACCACCAGCAACAACACAACAATCGTTAGAACAGAGGTTGCCCACTCAGGTGGAAGACATTGCAGAGTACAAGAGGGAGTATGCAACGTTGGGTTGTGACTTCCATAATGACATGGCA
>SNQJ01S0068109.1:35286-48171 GCA_010110895.2 Picea sitchensis | reverse complement strand
AATGGTTAATTAATTAATTAATTAAGTGATTTAATCAAGGAATAATAAAATAAAGTAAAAGTCACTTGGAGGGAAAAGGTAAAAAATGAATTAGGGTTTCAGGAATCTATAAAGGAAGGGTAAAGAAACCTAATTCATTATGCATTGTTATGATTTGATGTTGAGAGTTCCCAGAGGAGGAGGAGAGACGACCTTACTATTTTGTCAATTTCTAGAGGAAACCACCACCATTAATCGATTTCAGTGTTGAGAGACACATCCTAGCCCATCGGAGATACCATCTAGGTATTTCACTGTACTTTTTAGGAGTATTCATTTCAAAGTGCGCAGCTCAGCTAGTGAGGGCGCAAGTCAGTTTGAGGGTTTGGAGCGCTGCACAAGATCTGTATCCAGATTGCAGTTTCCTTCAAACCCATTTGAGATCTAGCTAGGGCGCTTATATTGAGACATCTATTGTCCTATTATGATGATGTAATCTTCCATATCGACTCAATCATCCATTTAAGGTGCAACGCTTCTGGACAAACATTTGGTGTTGCATGCAGAGTTTCAGAGCACATCCGGACAAATCCTTCCGACCCATTTCCTTATTTGATGAGATGATCGTTTTGAGCCATATAGCAGCAAAATCCATTGGTGGAATCCTTTAGGGTGCATCCAGTACTCTAGGAGGTGCGCAAACCCCCCAAGGGTCCAGATCCAGTTCCTTAGAGACCAGATTCGAGATCCGACACTCACTTCTTTTGGAGCAGTTTCCAGCATATTCCGATGGTATGAACTTCTAGATGAGTTTTCCAGCTGGTAGCAGTTACCGTACTTCGCCGGAATCACATATTTTTTTCGATCTATCCGTGCATGCATCAGAGATGCTATCATCTTTTGATCATGGGTATTTTTATGATACTTTCTTGTATTCCAGTGATGATCCATGAGATGTATCTAACGTTTATATTCTATATTTCCAGTAGGCTATTGTATGTCCATGCTTGAGCTGTATAATACATGATATTGGGCAGTTGATGTTCTTTACTTATGCATGCATCCTTTATATGTTGTTTAAACCATAAATATTCAACATGCACATGAAATAACCATCAAGATCTCAAACATACAACTGAAACACATCTAGAAACCCCTAGTGTATCAGATCTGCAAGATAGAACAATAGATCAGTAGCAAATATCTTGATCAGTGGGATCAGGGATATCTCACCAGATCTATATTACAACTCAAAATATAAATGTGAATGCATACTTTCAATATATTACATTAATGTTTTATCTTTTCAAATTCAAAACATTCTCAAAATATGCATTGTTGCATATCCAGTTGTCCTCCTCTTTTGTGCGTGCTTTGTTGTCTTTCTTACGACACTCCTGCATCACTACTTGTTGTACTTTTTTTGGCGTAGGCCATTCCATAATACCCTCCACTTTCAATGGATCCACAATGATACCTTCATCAAATATAGCGCGCCCCATGTAATGAAACTTTGATTGGTAGAAAGAACATTTTGATAGTTTCTTGTATAATTTTTTTCTCGTAAACATTGTAGTACTAAGATTAAATGTTTGTCATGCTCTTCTATCATCCRAGAATATATTAGTATGTCATCAATGAATACTTGAACAAACTTGTCCAAGTATTCTCGAAACACCCCATTCATCAAACTCATGAATACCCTTGGGGCGTTTGTCAATCCAAAYGGTAGAACAATAAACTCAGTGTCTRAACCTCATATTGAATGTGGTTTTAGGAATACCTTCCTATTTAATTCATAACTAGTGATATCCTAATCTCAAGTCGATCTTAGAAACATTGTCGCACCTTTCATATGATCAAATACATCATCTATTCTAGGCAAAGAATACTGGTTCTTGATCGTCACTTTGTTCAGTTGATGGTAGTCAATACAAAGTCTCCATGATCCATCCTTCTTTCTTATGAAAATAATAGGCACACCCCAATGTGACACACTTGGATGTATAAGTCCCAATTCCAACAATTCCTTCAATTTCATTTTCAACTCTTGTAGCTCAAGTGTTGACATCCRATATGGCRTTCTTGCTATCGGTTCARTTCCAAGTTTCAAGTCAATTGTAAACTCCAACTCTCTTTCAAGCGAAAAACTTGGTAACTCTTCTGGGAACATGTATGAAAACTCTCATACTACAAGAAGGTCTTCCAACCCTTCTGCCTTGCCCCTTTCATTTAGCGCTAAKATCRCATATAACTTACATCCCTTGTGCATGCTCTTTTGTAGATGTAGGGAAAAGATGAAACTCAAGGACAGTCCCTAGTTTCTCCCTACCATCACTCTTCTTTTTCCCACATCATCTTTCAAACTTAATTGTTTCATCTTACAGTTTAGTATCGCATCGTGCGATTCCAACTAGTCCATATCGATCACTATGTCATAACATCCTAATATCATGGCATATAGGTCAACCTTCATTACAAAATATCCCAAGTCACTACTACAGTCCATAAGCCTTCCTTCAACCTTTTTTTGGCACTCGAAGCCATTTATATGTATCTAAACTCATCCTGCTTGACTTCCTTTAACTTAATTATATTTAGCGTTGCACTAGAAATAAAGCTCTATGTAGCATCAATATCTATCAAAATACTAAAAGTTTCATCGGTGATTATACCTAACGTCTCAATCATTGTGGACTAGTTCTCAGCCCGATGGTTATTCAACACTGCATGAATCCTATGGTCATTTCCCAAATCTCCAACTGTAGTGTGTCTTGTTGATCCAACCACTCTGGCCTTCTCAACTAAATAATCTCTCTAGTAATGTGGATCTCCAGATGTCCAACATTCAGTCTTCAGTCTAGTACTCTTGGTCCCCGAATGAGAAGATGTTGTCCTACCAGTCTGAGATCCTGGTATGTTTTGTTGAACAAGAATAAATTGTTGTGGCTGCGACGATGTTTTTGCTAATGCGGTGGTCCCCTATAGGGAGTCCTATATTGAGTAGTCGGTCATCGTGGTGTCATGAACATGGGTCCTCTAGACGTATCTCGATACCCTAATGTTTGCCTCACTGGTGTATGATAATGTTGCGCTCTTGAGGTCCTCTGTCCAGTCGGTCTCGCATGAGTCCTACCCTGACTCCCATTGGTCAGCTCTTCATCCACTATCAGGGCCTTCTGAACTACATTGTGCATCATCTGAGGCATTAGGATCCTCATCTTCACAAAAATGTTGAAGTTAAGTCCTAACAAAAACTTGTTGACCTTTATCTTCTTTTTTTTCAGATGTGGGGCATACCAAAGTATCTCCATGAACTAGGCCTCATACTTCCACATCGTATGACCACCCTATCATAAGGCTTTGAACTCATTGAGCTGGATCTTAATGAATTCCTAGGAAAAATACTTCCCTTGGAACCACTCCTCGAATAGTTCCCATGACACATCTTCAATGACCATGTTTAGTTGAGGTAAGAGTGTCTTCCATCATAGAAGAGTGCTCCCCTTCAGCTAAAATACTACCATGTATACCTTCATGTTGGAGGATTAGTCATGAAGTGAAAAACACATCACCATGTTCTCCAACCATGCCTTGGAGGCTGAGTCGTTCATGGCACCCATGAACTCGGGAAACTTCATCTTCTCTAGTTCTCTATGAATGCTACCACTACCTGTTGGAACACGATGTGAACCCTCATTGGGTACATACATTCCGGCATCATCTCTATCTAGTCGGTTAATCAAGGCCTCTGAAAGGACCTCATCAAACCAAACACATCTCCCACAACAACCTACTCATGTCCAATGACTTGTTCTTCTCCTTGGGGGTTAGACCCCTATGGTGTGGGTGATACTGGAGGTGTCACACCTCTCCCCCTAGATGAACATCATCTACCTCCATGAAGTCCTCTAAACATTATTACATGCATGGAAAAATTTCTAATTTAATTAGTGATAAGTTATTAATCAAGTGTTTTAATACCGTGGAAGGTGTAATGATCCCAAGTCGCATGGTTGAACGCACTATGATACCATATGTAACGAACCATCTGTTACGACAAACCATAGTGATGTAGAGTAGGTAAATATATATATATATATTAGGAAATTAAACGTCACCACATAATGAATAGAAACACCATCGACATTTCATCCTAATTAATAACAAAACATAATCAACACCTCAACATAATTAATAGAGACACATCATATATTAATCACTACATAAGAAAATTCATCAATTTCATCTGAAATTAACATCATTTCCAATCAACTCATCACTTAAATATAACATAATGAAACTACCCACAAAACCTATCTTGCATGGTTAGGACCTCGAAGACACATAAGCAAAGCTCAAGTTGAGGATTCATCCGATTGATTTTGATCATTTAAGGTATCGGGACTGGTGATTGTTCTAAGGAATGAGGAGGTTTCTAATGCCCACTAATCCAATCATAATCCAAAATTCAAACTATATCAATGAATCAATCATAAAAATCAATTATTCATGGAGCGGAATAAAATTATACTATAAAAACATATGTTGATTCAATAGATGCAATTACCACCTATGGAACATAACAAGAAATAAATTTTAGAAATAAGAAGAGAAACAACATGACAAGTTATAAGTCCCTTAAAGAGGTGTGAATACAAGAAAAAGTTTGAGTTGAAAAAATTCTCCTAGACCCCACTTCCAACTATATAAGTAAACATTGGGCCACCTATAATGTAAAGGAGGTTATAAATTCTTCCACTTTACTTAGAACATTCTTCGAAGTATGGAAATTCCAAGCATTCAAGTACCTTTTTCCATCTATACTAAAGGTTTCTTTGGAATGTGGTAAGATAATAAATTAGTTCATATATGGGCTATGCCAAGGAATTTTTCACTCTAGAATTTCAGGAACAACCATTCGAGGTAAGCCCACAAAATTGAAGAACAAGCCTTGGGTTATAGTAATGATATTCACAAGAAATTTCACATGATTGAATTATGTGTAGGTAAAAAATATTCTCATTTCCTACTTTTAGATTATTAGATTATCTACACCCTAGGTAATATGCATGACATGGTGAATTGGTAGTTTGGTCCAGTATACATATACATATATTATGAACTAGTACTTGGTTCCAATATACATGTTATCAAATGGTTATTAGTGTAGAGGATATTTATTGGTAGAAATATTAAAAGAATTGAATGATCCATCTTTATTCTAGTTGTAATTTTGAAAGGATAGCCATGATTGAGTGAATTATAGGATTTGGCAATCTATAATTTCAATATCTTAAGATTGAACAATTCTAAGTTGAATTGAGATGTAATTTTTAATATTAAGCAAGTGGAAAAAACATTACCATGAAAATATATAAATAGCATTCAAGATTACTATCATGGTATGGCATTTCCATTTGAAATGATAACCTCAACGAATAAATTTTTATTTTTAAAAATTAATTCTTATACCCAATCCAGCCGCACCTGGAAAGTAAATCCATCCTCATCACATGGCTATCTTGATTATACAGAGAACAGGTGTTATTCTCAGAATTGTAAAAATTCCCATGGGTTCCATCACAATGCAACAAAGGAGCACCAACACCCAAGGATTTACATCATTCAAAATTTACAGTTTTTAAAAATAAAATGAAAATACCGAGTTGGGAAGCATTTCACCTACTCTCTCGATCCCACTAAGATTGTAAAGGTGTCATAAGGTAATAGTTAGAGTGAGAAGTGAGTGCTTGAGTTCTTGGCTTCTGGGTGAGTTAAGGTCTGAAGAAATTTACACTAGAAGAAAGTCCAAACATAAACCCAATCAAATGAGGATTTGAGACCAAGGGCCCTTTGTTTCAACCTCTACATGCATGCCAATATCATGAACAAGAAGGGAAGGGAACAAGGTTATCGCTACAAGATAGGATCATTTAAATCACTAGAAGAAATAAAATTACAGGAAGAAATAGCGTAAAATGAAATATCGTAAAATAAAATCTTTCCAAATCTTGTTGGAAAGATTTGGAAAGAAATGAAGAAATGTAAGTTTCAACAAGAAATGGTCGAATTTCCAAGTGAAAAGTATGTTTCTGACCTTGAAACTATGGTTTTATTCCTCCAATATGACTTAGGGGTTATGGAAATTGTCTTTCATCGTGTCAAAGAGTTGTGACACTTGGGAAAGTTCATGCAAAACTTATTAATATGCATACGACACTTTAAAAAGTGCATGAGACACTTACTAAGGTTAAACGTCACTTTGTGACAGTTGCGACACTTAAGTGTGGAATTTTGATGTGTAACATGGAAAATTGGTTGTCATTTATTTAAACCATTAGATATTGATTTTAACCCTTAGAGATTAATGTCAACACTTGGAGAGGTCCAGAGATGTTGAAAAGTTGATTGACATGTGTATGATCGATATTGATGGTGAGTTAGTTGGGTGCATTCTATGTAGTACAACCCCTTGGAGAGGTCCAAATATATTGGAAAGTTGAGTGAAATTTGTATGATAGATATTGATGGTGAGTTAGTTAGGTTCATTTTATGTAGTATACATGTAGCCCAAGAGGTGTGGTTATGGAACCTGAAGTTGATTGAGGAAAAATGAAATGAAGGAAATTGTAATTGTAGGTAATACTATCATGGATGGATAGTACACATCATTTTGTTTCCTTTGATATGTGGAATGCAACGTGGTTCCTCACAGTTAGGGAGATATGGCCTTGTGAATTTGGAAGCCCCAAAGAATGGTTAATAAACCCTAGTTGGTTACAAGTTAATGAATGAAAGGGTAAAGTGGTCGCAACAAGAAATGTCTAGAAGCCCTAAGTTTAAGGAAAGATATTACTAGTAAAAATATAAATAACCCTGAAGTAGTCATTCAAAAGTATAATAACACACTTACATTGAAGATCTATCTTGTGAATGTTATGGTCTAGTATTGTGATCTTTTGGCTAGTTTGCGACGGAGAATTTTGAGGTGGTGAAGCAGGAGAAGTGCAAGATTTTTGGGATTGCAGAAGAGAGAGACAAAATATAAGGAAACCCTGATTCAAGTCATCCTCACAGTTCATCCCATATTTTTCTAGTGAGGAACTCACATGTTGTCCTATATATTTCAAGTAAGGCATCCTTGTGTGCCAGCTAGTGTATTTCTAGCTAGGGACTTGTAGAATTGAGAAGAATGTTGGTACCAAGGTGTTGAAACTTAGGATTGCCTAGGTTGGTCTAAGATCAGATTTTGCAGGAACTCTTGAGTTAAGAGGTATGTTTTATATGTGTTTTGATGATTAGGTTATGGTACATGGTTGATTTGTGGAGAATGCTTGAGCCATGTGTTTGATATGTTGGTTGAGAAATTGGCATATGGTTTGAGGAATATACCCGAGGTAAATGTTTTGTGATGCTGGTACCTCTTGGTGATGTTTAGGTACTTGCTTTACGAGGCATATCATGCGTGATATGATACTTGGTTGAGAAATATATTTGATGTATTGGTTAAGGTATATCTCCACGATGTTGATACATAGTTGAGACACATGTTTTTCACAAACTTGGGGCACATAGTTTGAGGTACATGATTGGATGCATGTATGGCTGATGTTGGTATCATACTTGTTGAGGCATAGCTTGGTTCTTGATTCATGTTGGACACTTGATGTTGGAATAGTGATTGAGGTAGATCGTGGTGATATTGGCATATTGGCAGAGGTTTTTGCATGGTTGATGTGCATGGTTGTCACATGTTATGGTAGAGGTCTTTGTGGTGAGATACACAATTGATGAATGATATTGTGTTTCCACATGGTTTGACACAAGTTTTGGTTGATTCATGATTTGGTAAATGTTTTCTACATGGTTGTGGTACATGGTTGATACTTGGTATGGTACAAGTTGATGGTTTAGTACATGCTTTGGTACATGGTTGAGACACATAACTTGGGATTGTGTGTTGGGGATATTGGCACATGCTTGATAGAGGCATGTGTTGGTGATGTTGGAAATCTAGTTGAGAGGTATACTTGGTATATAATCCATGTGAGAGTATCTGGTTGAGTATCTATAATAGTGACAGGTTGGATAGGCGGATCAGTGATAGGTTGATGTGACAGGTTGGATACAATGACAGGTTGATGTGATAGGATGGATATAGTAATAGGTTGAAAGGTCATAGGTTGATGTGACAGTGGAAGTGATAATGGTAGTGTCATTGGTAGTGATTATGGTAGTGACAATTTCTCTACATTTATATTTCGGGGAAACTAGACAGGGAAAGGAAATGGGGTTGTAGCCTCCTTCTAGTTCGAAACAGAGAATAAGGGATTTGGATATTCCTTCAGGTTGGAGCTTGAGAACTAGGTGGTTGTATCCATATTTCAAAGGAGTAAGAGAAATCAAGGGGTTTTATCCTCCTTCTAGTTGGAGCTAGAGAATTCAGGGAGTTGTAGCTTCCTTCAATTTGGATCTTGTAAATAGGTGGTTACCTCCCTCGAGTTGCAGATGGATAATTGTAAAGTCGGTGCTTCCTATGAATGAATTCTTGATATATATAAGAAATCATTATATGGTTTTCTCCCATTTTGGTTTCCACGTAAATACTAGTGTATCGTGTTCTTGATGTGATGTTGCTTATGATAACATGATATATATATATATATATATATATATATATATTGAATTAAATCATAGATGATACATTGATGATAAACTGTTGAAAATTGAAAGAATATACATTTTGGTTAAAAGTGGTAAATGAAAAGAATATACATTTTGGTTAAAAGTGGTATAAAGTGTGAACACTAATTCAACCCCCTCTTCGGAAGCCCCCTTCAGTATTTTGATAATTGGTATCAGAGTTGGTTCCTTCAAGAAACAGTTTAACCATTGGAAGGTAGATCATGAAGTATAGTATGAACGAAGTACTAATGTTCAATGGTCGGAATGGTCTTGACTATGAATCATGGATAAGAGGGATGAATTTTTTTTTTCAGGCAGAGGGATACGATATTTGGAAATTATTTGTGAGAGGGTATGATGATACAAAGAAACCAAATACTGCAGCCAAGAAGGAACTGAAAAGGAACAAAAAAATAGAATTGGATTTTATCTTAGAAGGATTTCCTAATTCAATAAAGGACAAAGTAGGACAGTGTTCATACACTAAAGAAATTTGGGATAATATACATAATATATATTCTTATCCCATCATAGAATCATAGAATACTAAGGAATATGCAGGTACAAAAAAAAAAAGATGATAATCATGTCAGACAGATTCAGAATAGGAAGAGTGTGAAGAGGCAAAATTATATTACAGAGAATAATTTCTTAGTGCAATAAAATGTCTATGGAATGAAAAAAGTAAAAACAAGTCACTCCAAGAATAACTAAAGGAGAAATACAAATCTCATAATACCAACTCCAAGGAATTCTATCAGATGATCATGATGGTAAAAGTCAACTAGAATAAGCCAGAAGGATTGAAGAAACTCTTGAAGATCAGAAGTAGTGTTTGGAATCCAAAATATTAAAACAAAAGGAAGAAGTGAAAAAGAGCGAATATATTTACAGATCATCTGAAGGAAATAATTGAGGATTTAAATCATCTTGAAGTAGAATTCAATTAGAAAGAAATACAAAATGAAGAAGAGATAATCACCTTCAAGATCCATCTTGAATAATCAAAGAGAACAAAAGAACTCATGAAGTCTCAGATAATAAAGAAAGAAGAAGAGGTTGATAATATTGAATAATAAGTGGTCACACTAAGAGTCAAATTTGTTCAGATCAACAATAATATTGAAGACAGAGAAGAATCCACATCATTCATAGATAATGTTGAAGAGAAGTCGTCTAGGTTGCTAGAAAATAAGAATGAAGAAAAGAGTAAGAGTTATGCAGAAGTACTTGTTGACGGGCGAAATTGACTGCTCGTCAACTGGAGGAGTGAATCCCGTCCAGGGTTGTCTACTTAACCCAAGCTGTTTGGATTAATCCACTCCAACAGGTTGAGCGGCTCCGTTGGCCGATCTAAGTCCTAAGAAGGTGAAAAAACAAAACTAAAGAAAATAAAATAACTTAATGAAAAACACTTGCTGAAAACTATATACAAATCTAATATATACTTACACTTTGATAACTAATATTTATAAAATATCTCTACTTATTATATGTACAATATATACAAATGATTATATCTCTAATATATGTATAACATTTACAGAATGCAAATTTTGATCTAAATCTGCGAAAATCAAATATGGATTGATTTATTTAACGACAGTAAAACTCTCATTCAGTCTTTTTGATTTATTTTTTTATAATGTTTGTACACTAGAAATGAAATAACCAACTATCTAATTGAAAAACAAAGATAACAGATAGTAAAGTGTGTTTAGATTACAGAAAATTCCTATATTAATTAAATTAATAAAATAAAATGAGCAAACTAACCTGTAATCACATCTCTTATTGGTCCTGTGTATGGCATCCAATTTCGTTGTTTGATGAGGCAAACCTGCAACAGATCCTACAAATGCTTCTTGTAAATGTGAAGCAGTAATGAGTGAATGGAAATGACATAACATCTAAGAGATGTAGTAACAAAATTTTTATAATTTCACAAATGACCACATTGAGATAAATCCTGTTGCGAGAATTTGTGTATAAATGTTCAATGAATAAAGAAGATGAATCTTCTAATCTCAAATTTGAACAAAATAATTACTGTATGTTATATATGGGACATAAAACATGGATATCATATAAATTTCATCAGACCAATCTGAAATAAACCATGATATCTAAAGTAGTCGCAATTTAATTACAAATCGAAAGGACCATAACTTGAATAAAAACACGATATATCGAAGCTAAAGTTGTGAAAATATCATCTTATATTCAAGTCTGTCAATCATAAATCCATAGTTTTTTGCTCCCAGACAGTGATGATCTCTAGTTTACAAAACAACACATTTATATAGGTTACAAGAACAAAACGTTTCATGTTGATAACTTCTAATTTGTTCCAAAAAATGTGGGGGATGCAACCTCCCAGATTCTACTTGATACCAAAAACTAACAGCCTATTCTAAAAAAAAAAACACAAAGATAGTATGTTGAGAGATGCCAACAGTTCTTCAAATCTCCTTAGGAATCATAGGTTCCTGAAAACACATAAGAATAAAAGATTTCAGATGTATTTTCAGTTATCAAAACAAGTAACTCGATTTTTTCTAACTAGCTACAGAATCTCATGATTCTGTAGTTAGTTATAGTTATAACTAGAATCATATTTTATTGAATCAATCAAAACAAACTAAAGGTAATATGTGCAAACAAATCATGTATCCTAATTTGAAAAAGACAAAATCATCCTAAACTTATTTTAAAAAAATCATACCTCAAATTAAGGGATTCGACTTAATCAAGCAATCTTTGAATTTACTATTGTAGTCGTTGCTTCCACGTTCTTAAAAACAACAGAACCTGTGGTTTTTTGGAATTTTTCTTTGGTTTGAGCTACGGATTGAAGTCTACTATTCTCCTTCGTTAGAAAATTCACCTGGTCTTCCAAGGATTTAAGCCGAGACTGAAGTAAAGGCACGTCTTTGTAATACCTATCGATCCATGACCGACATTCGTTACATTGCGGCTGAATAGACTGTGTATTAGCAGTGATAGTATTAACAGGTGGGGAATTTTCCATTTGACCTATAGGTTAATTACTGAGTTTGATTCCAGGGAAGTCGGGATTGTTCTTTAGACATGGTGGAAGGTTTGTAACATAACCATAGGGTTTATCAAAGCAAAGTCCATATGAATATGGATATTCTTCGGCCATGAATATTTTAATTTCCAAATCGGAAACCTCGCTTAACACAATTGTGTTTTGGTCTGCACAGGGCTTGGGTTTATTTCGGGCACATCGTGAAACCCAACGAGCAACCCTTTTACTCTTATAATTGATATCAACATTGCCTTTACACTTTTTTCTTGTGGATTTTTTAACAGCCTTAACACCACCCTTAGGATACGAATCTGGTAGAGTGTCGTGTTGGGTAGCGTCAGGATAGGTCGAGGGTTCCAAATTAGAGATAGGATCATAGGGTAAGAGAAAAGGAGGAGAGATGGTAGGCTTCACGAGGGGTCTGTGACGACAGTCTTGTCAACCTATCCCAACTCACTGCTACCAAAACCGTTTCGTAACAGAAAAGCATCCCAACAATCATTGTTTAATTTCAACTGATGTATAATAATAATCTTGATCAAAAAATGGTGGAACAAACTAGAATCAGACTTTTTCCTTTTAAAATGCTTTGCCATTTTGTATGGACTTCGAAGGAGAAAATAGGGCATGTTCAGGGGGAAATCGATAAAACTCATGAGCAATCACAAGTGATACAAGAAAACCAACCCATATCTCCCCTCACAGGTAACGAACTGTTTCACAATATCTAACAGATCATGCCATCTAGGTTTTAAAGCTGAGACAGACTTAACTCAGTCGCAGCTAGTAATTCTCCTTGAGGTGAACAACAATGACCAGGGAACCTCTTCAACCTCTGAGTTTTTGAACCATTTTTGTCCCACAGCTGGTAGACCAGTGGCTTGGCTAATAAAATCTTGATTTAACTCAAGTTGGACGTCTCCTATTTTTTCTCTACAACTGTCAAATGTCAATGCGAATTCTTGAGCAACTCTTAAATTAAAACCCTTGAACTTTTCAACAAACACACGCCAACCATTCCTTTCTAAGTCATCTCTGGCATTGTTAAATGATAACAATGTATGGACACCATTGGGCTCAATCCTCACCATAGGATCCATGGCTAATAGTAAGGAATCGACATGGGATTCGAAGGTAGGGTTTGCTAGAATAAACATAGAGCCATC
>SNQJ01S0068109.1:14801-29906 GCA_010110895.2 Picea sitchensis | reverse complement strand
AGTAAATTTCATTTATGTCGAAAAGGTTGTCAATACTTTAAGAGTTAATCACCAACATGTTAGTTATTTCCCTGAGTATCATGCCATGTCAAAGTTGTGTTGGTATTTATTCCCTTTATTACCCAAATCACTGATTAGATTTCACTTTGGTTACTGGTCATGTTTGTTTTTAATGCTGATTTATTTACACAACTTTCCCATTAATGACAATTTAATGCTTATCTCGTATCACCTCATCACGACTATCTATAATTTTGTACTCTCTCATTGTCCAAGTCATTGTGTTCTGTCTGGTTGTTTTCATATTCAGCTCTAGAGCCCACTATGAATTTATGCGTATGCATGCCCATCCTTTTCCTCCAGTTATATTTGTTTGTCATAGGTCTAGTACAACCATGGGTCATGCTACAAATATTCGAGGAGTTGTTCCATATCTCACCATTACAACGGATACAATTGATTTATGAGTGGAGGTTATGGGAGATATATAGGGTACAGTCAAGCAATCTTGTCTCATTGATGTTTATTTTTCAGACAAGGACCGGTTTCCTTAGATGAAGGTCGAAGTATATATGGACTGTGTTTCACCTCCTTCTAGAGAGGTGGATAGGCAATGGAATACTCCTTATGTGTTTATGCGGGAGTCAACAATCAGGAACTTGTGGTATTTTCACGTGTTTGGAACTACCGGTGGAGTCAAGCACTGCAATAAATTTCTCATAAGTTGGGTGAACACTGGTTCACTTTGGTTGGGCCGAGAGTATACAATTCACGTAGATTATATCCACCAATTGAAAGGTCTTTACATGGATGGTGAACATGTTACAAATGGATTCCAAGGTTCAGGGAAGAACATCAGGAAGAAAGGAGAGATCAATTTGTATGATAAGTTCGACACAAAGAAGGGAGTTTGTGAAGGATTTATTGAAACCATCACCCATGAGTAGGTTCATTTTGCATTCTACTTAATCACAAACAAAGTGATGACGAACTATGCCAAGGGGTGATGCACATTAGAAGCCTTGTTGGTAGCCGAATTTTGTGTATAGGGAGCAACAATGAATTGGTGTAAATATTTTATTTAAGACTATATTTTAATTACATTCAAAATGTGGAAGTGGTGGCCACCATAGGGGAGGGAGTTAGCCATGACTCTAGACAACCAAGTGGCTATGAGGTTTGAGTCCTGCAAGAGCGAACTAAAAATGCCAATGCTTAATTCAACAATGTTTMTTTCTTGCAATGGTATTATTATATGATTAACACCACCCAACGCATGAGAATACCGTAGGAATTTCTCAAAAGGCACACCAAAAATATCTAGTTCGGCATGGACAAAGACCATACATTTGTGCGGCCAAGAGCAGTGAACCCTGMGAGGTTCCATACTCTTCCTTTTCCTTATTATCTCAATGAGGAGGCTCTAGAAAAGGAAGTTAGTTCATGGCCTGGAGTGTATATGGTGTCGAAAGCCTTGGGGATAGCCTATCAATTGTTTGTGATTTCAYAACGAGAGGATCCAATCTCTACAAATGTCCTTGACCCTAGTAYAATAGTAGAGAATAGACCGAGAATGCCTCATGATTCATAATCCAAAAAGGAGGAGGAAGCTTTTCCAAGGATAGGTTTTATGCTGCCACCATTTCCCTTAATTCCATACACTTCTCTCTTCACAGGTAAGGAGTTCCGAGAGGTTTTAGAATATACATTTTTAGTTCCATCGAAGAAACTCTGCACATGGTCACCGTTGTCTTCCACTAGTCTCCCCATTGTAACTGACGCATTCCCTCTTTCTTCACTTTTGTCAAACACATGAACTGTTCCCCCTATCCCATCCTCCATTCCCATTATCACCATCCCTAATGATCATGTGGTTAAAGTACATAGTACCCCTATCATTGAAGAACTTAGTTGTCAACATACTACCTTTGTCATAGACATCCTGCCTAGCCCTCCCTTATCCCCTAATCACACTCATATTGAAATAATATAGAAAGAGTCTATTGAATCATTCACGATGTTTGACATAAGCACTACCAATATTCCTTTCCCTTCTCCCCAGATTCCGCAAGTCAGTGTCCCCCTTAATATCCCTCAAGAAACTATCCTCAATCTAAGGACAAAGAAATCAACATAAGTGAAGGGTCAGATGGGTCTAGATCCTCCACATGACCCTTTGGATGTTTAGGAAGACACCAATTCGACACATAACACAATCTCTATTCAGGATTAGGTTGTGCCACTACTTCAAGATCCCAAAAAATGCTGCACAATTCCCAAACTGTGTCTGAAGTGCATATAAGTGGTTGGATTTCTCCCCAAAACTTTTCAAGAAAGTATTTCTTTTAGCTTCCAAAATACATCTCCAGGTCCTGATGGCACAACTACTCCTAGTGTCTCAAATATATTGATTTCAAGTGGCCAACCACTTGCATCAATATTTCTTGTGGACCCATCTATCACCAGTGAAGATCTTGCAACATGGTCCACTCAACATTTATTAAATATAATGCGAGCATCGACTGATCAGATTGATCTAGTGAAATGAATCAAACATTTGTGTCAGGATTTGATCAAGGCTTTACAAGATCATAATCAAGAACATCCATTGTGTGCACAAGCTAAATTTATAGTCGAGGTTGTCTCTGAGAGATTTGCTAAAGTTTGGCCTACATTCAGGAAGGTTTCCCCGTAGTTTTTTGAAGAAATTAATCCTGTTCTGCCAATGCAACGAGTTGATCTGATTGCAGATGCTTAGTCATAGTTGACTGTAAATAAATATAGCCTTCAACAAGAAATAGATGCAATCCATATAAAGGAAGAATATCAACCCCGAGCTATGATGGAGAAGAAGCTTGAAAGAGCCTAAGAAAGTAAAACCAAGTTCCATTGTCATCACCCCTTCATAACCTCTATTTTAAATGTAAGTTAAAGTGGACATAAATCCCTACTAAGGTGATATTGATGGTTTTAAGTTGAATCATTGGTTGAAATAGTTAGAAGTGTATTTCATTGTCTGTAATATAGGTGAAAAGAAATATATTTCATTTTCCTGATTGAAACTAGAGGTCCATGCACTAACCGAGTGGGAAAGCAAAATACATACACTTAGGCTAGAGGGTGATCCACTAGTAACTAAGTGGGAGGTGTTTAAAACCCTCATCAATTCCTAGTTCTACATATGGCCTGTAATACGACCGAGCGTCGAGAAGTAAGGGGCTAGCGCACAACCCTATGGGCTGGCACTTGGACACCTTTTCAACCATATGACCATAATAAGGGGGCGTGCACAGGGTTAAAGGGGCTAAGCCCTATATTTAAACAAAAGTGGGTTATTTAGTTTGGTTTAGTGGATTTTTAATTGATTTATGCCTGTTAATAGTGGATTTTGGCCATTATTGGGAGACATTGGGATCTTTTTGAGCCCATATTTTGGGAGGAAGTTGGGGAAGGATAAAAAACTTCAGATATATAAAAACCAAGCCTGTTTGAGGCCATGGAGGACAGCCAGAGCAGATTTATGCTGAAGCAAAACAAAGCCAAAGCCATTTTAATGCAGGGACGCTGTTGAGGAGCAGACACTTGCAGGCCATTTCTGGGAGCTCCAGACATCCATTTTGAGTGTCGTTTATTTTGCTGGGTTCTAGAGATCTCTAAGAACAAGACCAGATCAGTCTTGTATCCCTATGGCACTGCTGTGATGTATTTTTGAGCTTTGAACAAAAATAAAGAAGCCTCCCCCACTGAGACAAAGGTCCGGAGATGTAGGCAATTTTGTGCCAAACTCTGTTATCACTTCTCTTGTTATGGTTTGGTGTTCTTATTGCTTATATTCAGTTCTGTATATGAGTTTATGGATGTGATGTAAGGGATACCAAATAATATAGCACACACGTCACATGGTACTATATCTACCTCCACTTCATCAATAAAATTTGTACTTATGGAAAATTTGATTTTAAGTTGTTTAGTGAACTTAATCTCTACATCCTTATTTACCCATCCCAATTGATATTGGCTTGGATGATAATAAACTTCCAACCCAATATTTCTAACTAGATCATCTACTCTGAGGTTGGCTTATGATCTGGAATCAAATAGAGCATCTACCTTGGTGATTTGGACCTCCATATTAATGTGTAAGGAATTAGTCATCTCCTTCTCTTCCTTGTGATGAAGGCTAATCAAATTCACCTCATTTTTCTCTATATTGGAGACAATATTGTTGTCCACATCTAAACTACTATCTAATAGGTTTCCTAAATATATTCCCAGTAGTTTCTTGTTCTTTGGCATGATCCTTATTACGATTCTTTGGACTCAAATATGGATGGAGATTCCAAAAATTATATTTAGTGTGACCATTGATATTACAATGGTTGCAGTGGTTATTTGGATCCTTTCATTAATGGTTTAAGAGAATCACTTTCTTCCATAGATGAATTTGTAGACCGACCAAAAAATTCAGGAGCATGTCTAGGTTCTTGGGATATATACCCAACATAATCACCATTTTCCTGAACTTGGTATATACACGGGATGAAATATTCATGAGGAGAGAAAAATAATACCACCTTATTAAGGATGGGAAGTATTTAATCATCCAATGCAAACAAATGAAAATCGAAGGTCTCTCTAGTAAGTGCCAACCAAGCCAAAAGGTTGATCGGTTCTAGTATAGATTGTGTTTCTTTTGTTAAGAGAGAAGCATCTAGGGGATGAATCAGTAAGAGTAAAGGCATCCCTCGAGGATGTAAAAAATAATAGAAATTTCATTTGGAGGAGTTGTTGCAAGCATACAAAGGAGTGTTCATGGAGACTAAAGGGATACCACCTAAGAGGGAAGTAGGGTATGTGATACAATTGTTTCCTAACTCCCCATTATAAAATATTAGGTTGTATAGATAATCTGTTATAGAAGCAAACAAAGTGAAGAAATAGTTGTAGTAGCTACTAGAGTAGGGAGTCATTTGACCAGGCATGTCACCTATCATCATAGTACCCAAGAAGGATGGGACTTGGAGAATGTGTATCTACTACAATTATTTTAATAAGATCACACTTAAGATATGGTACCCTCTACCCTAGATCGATAATATGTTAGATCAGTTTCAACATGCCCAGTACTTCACCAAGTTGGATATACATTTGGGATACTACCAAGTATGTGTTAAATAATAATACACTTGGAACACTACCTTCAAGATAAGGAAAGTCCATATGAACGGTTGGTAATGCCCTTTGGTTTATGTAATGCACTGACTACATTTATGCATTTGATGAATGATGTATTGCATCTCTATCTAGATTCATTTGCAATAGTGTATTTGGATGACATATTGGTTTATAGCTCTACCTGGGAAGAAAACATATCACATCTCATGCAAGTAAGTGTTATATACTCTAAAAAGGAACCATCTATTGGATAACCTTAATACATGTGATTTTTGTTAGTAGTCATTGGTGTATTTGGGGTATGCATTTAGTGGAGGGGAACTCAAGATAGATCTCATGAATATGGAGGCCATCCTCAAGTGGCTAGTTCCTATTACTATAACTGAAGTTAGGATATTGTTTGGGGAAACATAGTACCTATAGAATTTCATAACATATTTTTCAACAGTGGCTACACCACTCCATGCCATAACAACCAATGGTAAGAGTTTCTAGTGGGGAAACAATCAACTTAAATATTTTGATGAGTTAAAATGGAAGATCGTTCAAGAACCATTTATTTCATTTCCTAACTTGTATATACATTTCAAAGTGGATATAGATGTTGCATGTGGATATGATACGGGATCAAACTTGATGCAAGGGGAAATTATGTATGATATCATTATGAAATATGTCATGGAGGAGTCATGAAATACCCTACATATGATAAGGAAATATATTCCCTAGTTAAATATATTAAGAAGAAGAAGCACTACAATACGGCCAAGGAAACCATTATTCACACTGGTCATTGACCGATGCAATATTTGCAGGCCTAGAGTAAGCTTCAACAAACTAGACACTACAAGTGGATGGTTTTTTGCAATAGTTCCATATAGTAATCATATATAAGAAGGGAAGCACTAATAAGTTGGAATACATGCTTTCAAGGCCACTCACATCCAATATTATATCTTTGGGAACTCTTATGCACACAAATTATTTTACTCATGATGCATACAAAGAGGAATAAATAGAAGATGAGGACTTAAAAGAGGCATTTCAATAGCTACATGGCCAAATTCATGTAGAAGAAGGTGATGGTAAGGCTGACTATCATCTCCAGAATGGGTTTCCTTATAAGCTAGACAATATCTGTGTTCTTAAAGGTGAAATATTGTATCTTATCAAAGAGGAACACACCTCCAAGGTTGCAAGACATTTTGGTGTTGGGTAGACAATTACCAATTTACAAAGGTAAGTATATGGACCTGGTATGCAAAAAGATGCAGCTAAGTATATTAGAGGATGCATAATTTTTTGTACCAACAAGTCTAGTAACTTAAAGTAAGGTTTATACCACCCCTTACATGTACCCACTTGTCCCTAGGATAACATATCCATGGATTTTGTGGGTGGATTTCCAACAACCAGGAAGGGACATGGATATCTCTTTGTGGTAGTTGATAGGTTTAGCAAGATGTGCATTCTTATCCATTGTAGAAAGACTATCAAAGGACAATAAGAAACCAACATGTTCTTCGAACAAGTCTAGGTGCAATTTGGGATACCAAGGAGCATCATCTTAGAAATTAATACTGAATTTCTTAATTCCTTTTGGTCTACACTTTTGGAAAACATGGACACCAAGTTGAAGAGATCTACAACTTTCCATCCACAGATAGATGGGAAAACAAAACTATTTGATAGAACATTGGTTCAAATTTTGAGTGGTTAGAATTAGAATAATACAAATACCTAGGATAAAAATCTGATCTATATTCAACACTCTTATAAAAGAGTAGTCCACACTTCTACCAATAAGTCCCTATTATACTTGTATTTTCACCATAGGCTAAGTAATGATTTTATGAAGATAAAATTGCACTTGTTCCAAGGAAATTTCTCATAAAACCCTATAAATATCCTTGGATGTGCTTCTTCCTAATAGAATAGTGGTATGCCATGCCTTTCTCATAGATCAAGTGGGGCTGGTTATGGATTTCCTATACAAAACCCATGATCACCCCATAGATCTTCAATATCTAGAGTGTTAGGAGGATATCAATGAGAAATGGGTTGGTAGAATATCATAATGGGGCATGGAAATTGTGCATGACTTAGATCCACCTAATTCACATGAAATGCATCATATTCTTAGCTCCTTAAAGAATATATAAGATTGAACCAAATCTAGGGGATGAGGCTAGTTCATAGTGGAAGAATAAGATTCTAGAAAGAAATCCTTATGTTGGTAGAGTGAGAATATTTGGTCAAGCATTTCCCATAATTGTTGAGTGTTGGGAATAACAACTACTTTGATTAGGGCCTAGGTGGGGACATCTTATTGCGATATGGTGCCAAATATTGATTTTTCAATAGGGTGATCTTGTGGCTAAGGAGAGGCTATTTGGGTCATTGGAGCTTGGAGTATAAAAAAAATATCAAGGTAAATAAGGTTTGTTGTAACTCTTATTTTATGAATATATATCTACTCTCTTTATCTCTTTCCCCTCCAAAACCTATGCATTCATTGATCCATCTTGTGTCATGAATGTGATTTTGTTAATCTACATAGGATTGAGATACTAGATTATATATTAATTCATGCTATATTTCATCGATTATGTTATGAAGGTATAAGGAAGGTTGTTCTTGTCTGTTGATTGTGTAGGTAATCAGGTTGTTGAGTACACAACATGTTAGCACTGAAAGTCACACTTTGACTGCTAAAGTGTAAACTTAGCACCCATAAGAATGTAAAAGATAATTTTGGTTTTGAATAGGTGGATCAACAAGATGGATAAAGAAAGAGACATGGCTGCAAACTATAGATCAGTAGGCTACACCAATGGGCAATGGAGTCACAAACATCCTACTCATCGAAGGCACAAAATATGCTCAACATAAAACACAATTATATGTTGATAAGTGGAAGAATGAAGAAGGAAAAAATAAGGTATAATTTTCACTAAATAGATATCCTCTCAATTTAATGAATCAACAAATACTTGAATATAAACAACGACTAATGGGAAAAATACAACAGATCCTCTGATGCTTAGGGATCCATAAATCATTGACAACCTTTGATCCTCAAATTTGCAATATATTCAAATAAGAAGAAATATAAACAGAAGAGTTACAATCTGAAATCACATCTCTCATGAGTCTCCAATAGAAGTAATTCTTACAATCATAAAATGCCCACAGGCTTACAAATGAACACACACAAAAAAACTGCCTACTCCTACTCTCTCTAGCCTCTCTTGGCTCATGAATCTTCCTTCTCCAAGAGATATATCCTTCGTTAAATAGAAAATAACATCCAAATAACCTTAGGAGGTCGAATCCCATCTCCTCCATTCGATTCTAAGCCTTGGAGATAGGTGGCAACAATCAAAGAGACAAAAATCCAACAAACTGCTAATTTTCAGGAATTTGTTGGAAGTCATTAATAAATTGTTTCCACCTCATTGCATGAGGCATTTGATGGAGCTAAATCATAGGTACATGTGTCCCTTGACATATAAATGATCCTTTCAAATCCTTTTGAATCCTCCTTGACAGGTGGAAACCTCCCAACAAGGCGAATATCAAAACCGTGACCACTACAGGAAATTCGGTAGCGTCGTTGTGCACATTCGGTAGCGCCACTTCTATGTCTAATATCTCTCAAACCATAACACATTTTGAAAAACCGAGAGAGGTTTTTGTTATTTTGAATGTTATGAAAAAATATTTCCTCCAGGATTCAAAAATACCTTCTCAATTGTTCACAATCCAATTTTTAATTTAGTGACTCAAAACTGGTAAAATAACTCTGCACAATTAGTTTTCTGCCAGAATTTAGGTAGCGCCTGCCTGTGTGTCTGTGTGTGATTGGGTAGGGAAAATTCATGAGTGATTTTGATTCTTGAACTTGGAGATTGGGCATAACCCAATATAATTTCAATTTCCCCCAAAATAAATAAAATATCCCATAACAATTGTATTCATTTGCCAAAATGAATAATGAAGGATTTATGCAACGCTGAGGCATAAACCAATATTGTGCTAACATAGGCTCCATGGGGGATAGAGTCCTCCCTGTGAGTCTCTAATAACTCTTGTATCTTCAGTGCCTTATCCTAGGGATGCTCCCAACCTTTAACCTCTGCAATTTGTTGTGATCTGTGAACTTCAATTGAAACTAAATGCAAATGAAAATTGAAACTGAGAAAAATGATGAAAATGATGCTTGTTCAACAAGATTATTGCACACACCTACTCTAATTATTGGGAAAATGAAGCATTCAAGTTACACGAAACAACCAATGAATCCATTTCATCATTTTTTCAATTGTTTGAAGCTTTGAAATGTGCTTCCTTAAGCACCAAAGTTAATTCTTACTTGAAGGCAAGTCAAAGAAACATTTGGAAATACACTTTCCATTGAAGAAATCAATGAGCCTAGGCCCACTTTCTTCTTGCATACATGTTGCAAATGGATCCTGAAAAACATCATCAATACTTGCCCTTGTGACATTGCTTTGTGTAAAAAGGAAAAGTATTGCATTAGGTCCTTCCTACACTGTTCTTGGTTGTTGTATGGCCTGCTGATTTTTTGATTCATCCTCAATGCATATGGCCTTGGTCCACTACTGGTCATGAGGTGTATTAGGAAAAAGGCTTAGTGATGCTTGTATTTCTTTAATTTCAACCTTTCTCATTTGATCACATGGCATTTGATCTTGGCTGCTTCATGAAACTCAACTTGTGTCTTCAAGAGGAATAGGGGGTTGATAGGGTAGTTCATCACAATTATAAGTGCTTGGGAAACTACATTCTTCTGTCTTATCTTTTGATTGTGAGGGATATTCATCATAGCTTGGCTTATGGTCCCAATTTCTCATTTTTTCACCCTCTAAAATTAGATTTTCACATTTTTTTGTTACTTTTTCAGCAACAAAAATATGACATGAGGGTTGAAACAAACTATTGTTGCTTTGATGTGAAGGGTACTTCTCTGATATAAGGTCTTCAACAGGCTGTTCATGAAATCATCTTCATAATCATCATACAAAGGTGAATCAATGACCATTTGACTATTAATGGCTGAGGGGATTAGTACAATAGCTGGGACAACTGGTTGTTCAGTGAAAACATCCTATTAGTCATCAAAACTTGGCAAATCATGGCACATTGGTTCATTAACAATAGGAGGGATTACAACAACAACTGGGAAGCTATGAATTCGTTCATGACAAGCTGCAACACTATTCTCATGATGAAATAAATCTAAACCTAATATGATCTCTTGACTTAAAGAATCGAGAAAAGGAGGAGAAAGGGAAATGATGGATTGTCCATATTGATCTTTCTCTCGGGGACCTAGATTTTTACATGAATGATGCATTTTTTCTTCAAATTTATGAAAATCATTATGAAACTCATCATATAAGTCCTACTCTCTACAATCATCCCCTTCATCATTACTGCTAGAGGAATCACTTGCTGAATCCTGAATATATGATGCATACCCCTCACAACAATTCTCAAAAAGTCTTTCAGGTGGATAAATTATCTTGCATTGAGAATAAAAAATATCATGAAAGTCCTTCAAAGAGGAAATAATAGAAGTATGGAGTATTCTATATGATTTCCTCACATCGCCTTCCAATGAATACATGAAAATTTTCATCAATATATCTTCATGATGGATGTCAAGCTGCTACATCAAAGCATGAAATTCATGAACATGATCAAAAGGGTTTTCATCCTCACCTTCATAAAATATGGGCAACATATCTTTCCATTCATCAATTTGAGGCACAAGATGTGGATAACCATCTATGGATGAGAAATTGAGTGGGGCAAACCTCTTGGCCAGGATAGCCTTCATATCCATTTAATTTGTCTCATCCCCAGTGGAGTCACCAATAGATTCTGAACAATGGAGTCACCATGGTGAATGTGAAGTCTTGAAGGTGTCCAACTTTAGTCACCATCTAAAGTTGGAGCTGTGCAGTGTCGTTCTTCCTAGGGAGCTTTTCAATCAGCTCAAATCCATCCCCGGCAATGATGCCACTTATGTTAGCACTAAAAGTCACACTTTCATTGCTAAAGTGTAAGCTCAACACCCATCAAAATGTAAAAGTTAATTTTGGTTTTGAATAGGTGGATCAACAAGATGGATAAAGAAAGAGAGAGGGATGCAAACTATAGATCAACAGGCTACACCAATGGGAAATGGAGTCACAAACATCCTACTCACAAAGGCACAAAATTTGCTCAATAGAAAACAATATTATATGATGATTAGTGGAAGAATGAATAAGGAAAACATAAGGTAGAATGTTCACTAAACATAGATCCTCTCAATTTAATGAATCAACAAATACTTGAATATAAACAATGACTGATAGGCAAAATACAATAGATCCTCTACTGCTTAGGGATCCATAAATCATTGACAACCTTTGATCCTCAAATATGAAATATATTCAAATAATAAGAAATATAAACAAAAGAGTTACAATCTGAAATCACAACTCTCATGAGTCTCCAATAACAATAATGCTTACAATCATAAAATGCCCACATGCTTACAAATGAACACACACAAAAAAGATGCCTACTCCTACTCTCTCTAGCCTCTCTTGGTTCCTGAATCCTCCTTCTCCAAGAGATCTCTCCTTCATTAAATATAAAATAACATCCAAATAACCTTAGGAGTTCGAATCCCATCTCCTCCATTGGATTCTAAGCCTTGGATATAGGTGGCAACAACCAAAGAGACAAAAATCCAACAAACTGCTAATTTTCAGGAATTTGTTGGAAGTCATTAATAAATTGTTTCCACCTCATTGCATGAGGAAATTGATGGAGATAAATCCTAGGTGCAGGTGTCCCTTGAAATCTAACTGATCCTTGAGAAGCCTTTATAATCCTCCTTGATAGGTGGCAACCTCCCAACAAGGCGAATATCAAAACCGTGACCGCTACAGGAAATTCGGTAGCGTCGTTGTGCAGATTCGGTAGCGCCACTTCTATGTCTAATATCTCTCAAACCATAAAACATTTTGAAAAACCAAGAGAGGTTTTTGTTAATTGGAATGTTATGAACAAAAAATTCTCCAGTTTTCAAAAATACCTTCTCAATAGTTCACAATCCAAGTTTTAAGTTAGTGACTCAAAACTGGTAAAATAACTCTGCACAATTCGTTTTCTACCAGAATTTAGGTAGCACCTAGCTGTGTGTCTGCGTGCGATTTGGTAGCGCAAATCCATGAGTTATTTTGATGCTTGAACTTGGAGATTGGGCATAACCCAATATAATTTCAATTTTCCCCAAAATAAATAAAATATCCCATAACAATTGTATTCATTTGCCAAAATGAATAATGAAGGATTTATGCAACACTGAGGCATAAACCAATCTTGTTCCAACATAGGCTTCATGGGGGATAGATTCCTCCCTGTGAGGCTGATGCAGGAGCATCTCCCAGTTCAAGCGAGCCAGCACGGAAGGCAAGAGATAGTTGGACAAAAGCCAACACAAATTTTGAAATTTACCTTGGGATTGTTGCGCGAACATAAATGTAACAATTTAATGAAGCACACTTGTGTGATGTAATCGGGACCTTGAGCATACACTCTCGTCCTTAGTAGGTAGGAGGCATTTAAAGTAGTTAATGAAGGTAGATAGAATTTAATTCTAGATTAGACTATTTGAGAATGCAAGAGGGAAACGAGATATAGACACCCTCATTGTGTATTGTAACATTATTTTGAGCATTGAGAAGAAGAGCATGTAGAGAGCTGTGTAAGAACATCCATGTACAGATATTTGGATTAATAGAAATCTTTGATTCAAATTCATGGTTTGTGTTGCTCACTGTGTATTGATGTTATGTTCATGAATGTTTGCTTCCTGTTATACATTTTCTTTGATATGATGTGTATATGATTTCATGTTCTAAGTGAAGTCTGAAAGGAAGAGTGGATGAGTTTCAATTGTTTCTCTATCTGAGCAAGAATTCCTGCAAGGAGTGCAGTTGAAGTGTCCGCAAGGAGTGCATTGACAGAGGGTTCAGATAGGTATCATTTGTTCTCATCTCCGTAGAAGTGCAGTTGGGCACAGGAGCCGTGCAAGGAGTGCGCAGGCGAAGAAAATTCTCAGGGTTGTGAACCTGAGTAAGGTGTGAGAGACTGCTGCTACAGGAGTGTGCAGATTCGAAGGTATTCAACACTTGGAAGTGTCTGAGAGTTGCTGCAAGGAGTGCGCACAAGAATCTTCTCTAAGACTCATAGTCGTGAGAAAGCTCAGAAGAAATAAAGCCTTGAATCTACTGAAGGTAGCATAAGGAGTTTTTGCATTTCGAGTGACTCAAGGAGTCGGAGTTTTGTACCACAGGTGATTAAGTCCGGGAAGGAGTCCTCGGTTCACTTCGTGAATGCATCAAGGAGGAGAAGATAGATGGTCAGGATCTTGTGGAGAGGATTTGTGAAATCCCGCCAACCATCCGATCTGGTAAAGAAGTGGGGAGGTTACGACTGCATCCGGGGCTCAAGCTCTAAGGATCGTGAGCCGTTGGATCATCAATGGGTTACCTGTCAACCGTCCATTTGACAAGAGTTGCATAGAGTTTAAATCTTCATGAGCAGGGTGGAAACCCCGAGAAGCATCAGGATATTGAGGTGTCAGGGTTCAGGAAATCGGGAATCCCGTGGACCAGAGATCGGCAAATCCATCGTGGAAATACCGACGAGCTCAGAGCTGTCCATATGTTGAGACAGGTGGTAGGAACCAGGAGTCATCGGTATATCAGGGATTCAGAAGTCAAGAGCCCGAGACCTTTTGAGTTCCGAAACAGCGATGGGATCATAGCCGTGGATCTCAAGAAGGACACGTGTTGTGTGATCACTCAATCGAGGATTCGGTCATCGGGGCTCATATAGGTGAATGGTTTGACTTTGTGCTTGGAAAAGTCCAAGGTTCGATCTAAACCATCCATCATTTGGGACGCGTGTCGGAAGATCTGACGAAGTCGGGGTTCGGCGTATCAGAGGTCTTAAGGACAGGATACTCTTGAAATTTGGAAACGCAATATTGTGATACGCGATATCCCGATGGGTACGTAAACAATGTGGGACCACAGGCATCGATAGGTGGACAGGTGGCATGCCCTATCGGGATCTCGCAGTGAGAAGTCCTGAATTATTGACATTAGGATTCGCGATCCCACGAAGTTCGAAGTCCCGGCGAGATAAGGGATCGTTGAACAGTCAAAGAAGCAAGCTCATCAGAGTTTCGGCATATCGTGAGTCGGGAGTCGGTAAATTAAATTGAATTGCTTGATATCGAAAATGAAGATGATGCTGGACATGGAGAAGAATAAATCATAGCAGAAGATGCAGCCAATGAGCGCTTACTTAAAGTTGTTGCAAGAATGGGTGCAAAGGTGAAGGTAGACATTCCAGTTTATGAGAGAAACCTGGATGTAGAAGAGATTCTAGACTGGATTAGAGCTCTAGACACATATTTTGACTACGAAGATATCGAAGAGGACAAGAAGGTAAAGCATGCTATCACACACTTGAAGGGACATGCAACATTGTGGTGCGATGAACTACAAGCGGATAGGCATTGCCAAGGCAAGCAAAAAATTAAGAGCTGGGACAGGATGATTGCAAAGATGAAGGCGAAATTCATCCCCAGGGACTATCAAATTACTCTGTTCAGGAGGATGCAGAACCTGAGACAGAAACTGATGTCAGTAAAGGAATATACTGAGGAATTTTACAGGTTGAATATCAAAGCAGGTCATCGTGAAAGCAATGATGAAAAAGTGGCCAGGTATATGAATGGCCTGAGATATGAGATTCAGGATGAAATGAGTATGGAAACCATTCAAACGGTGGAAGATGCTTATCAAATGGCTCTGAAAGCTGAGGAAAAGCTGA
>SNQJ01S0068108.1:49111-59816 GCA_010110895.2 Picea sitchensis | reverse complement strand
TCATTGGTCCTTCCGGCTAAGTCTATTTTGGTTAGCTTTGTGAATAGTTTTTCTTTCTTTGATATGGCTTGTTCACATGATTGGACAATGAGATACAGGTTCTTCACTTTCTCTTTCCAGCATGCATTTAATTGAGTGATCCAGTTTTTGGAGGGGAGATCTTGTTGTCTTCTTCTCGTTTCTGTCATGTTGTTGACATGGGTGCCAAAAGGAAGAACTGTGTCGAAATAGAAATGTTCTTCATTTTTTAAATCCGCCTGCAAATGTTCGAGCAAAGCATGTGCCATTGTTCCAAGGGAAGCGATACCTTGTGATGTTTCCCACGCCTCAACAATCAGTTCCATTCTTTTCTTGATATTATTCTCCACATATCCTCTACACGATGCGAGGAGGCTGGAGGATCCTTTTAAATTGGCTGCAGGGGTGGCAAGCATGGCTATTGCTAAAGGACTGACAAGAAATGGCATAGGAATCAAAGCTTCCTCCAATTCCTTGACTCGGTCCTTTAGTCTAGCATTCTCGGCCTCAATGTCTCCAATGGAATCATCAAGAGCATCTCTACTTGCTCTGTGAAGTCAAGAGATTTGGGACGGCCGCATGTTCGCAAGGTTAACCTCTGAACGAGATTTTCCTTTCTTATTTTTTACATCTCTTTTTTCAATAATTATTTTTTTAGACTAGCTGTAAAAAACAATGCTTTGGAATATGAAGGACTCATCTTCGTCAAAAATTTCGGTATCAACTATGTCTATTGGACAACTATGCCAAATCGCATCTTTGAGATGATCAAGGTTGTGGAATACACTATCCAGATCAATCTCAAGTTTCATGTTCTCACTCTCAATTTCAGGCTCTTCTGCTTGCCATGCAATTTTTTTTCTCTTCTTCTGCATGAAAATCTTGTGAGAACTATCAATTTTAGGGTGAGGAGGGTTGTTATCTCCTCCTCCATTTGAAGAATTATGGGTTGCTTTCTTACTGTGGTAGGCCGTTGGAGCGATGCTCCAGGATGTCGTACTTTTGGGAGTGATATCCGTCGATTGAACACTCTTCTCACCGAGGCCTTTTCCCTGTTGCTTGTACAATTCAGTGGTGCTTTGTAGTATGTCTAGGTTGCCGACATCAGAAGCATGAGTGTTGTCTCCAGTGTCTCTGTTTTCGCCCAGGTGTTTCTGGAAAAAATAATTGTCGAGGCCAAGTGTAAGTAAATGTTCTAAAAAAAATTTATTAGGGTCGAAGCCTCTTAGGCTTTCAACATATCTTAGGTTCAAGTTGTTGAAATGGGCTGCAAATTCGTTAATTTTGTTGACGTTCCTCAACACGAAGTCCCAGACTTTCCAAGGTAGAGGAATGAACTATTTTTTTCTCTTCTCATGGAATAGATGCAACCAGTAGTTGTATTGCCTTGCTATTTATGTAACAAACATTATGCCTGTAATGTGACATGGAAGGAGAGCAGGTTTTTCCTTGGAGCCAAAAATCCTTATCACACTGTAATTATCCATTTGTTCAAGTGCCCCCTTCGTGTCCAAAAACTTGGTTACCTGGTCAGATATGCGGGGAGCATCTAATACTAACAATAAAACTTTGAAAACAGAGACAAAGTCATTAAAAACCTCATAAAAATAGTGGGAGGTCTTGTGCTTCCACAAGGCCTAGTACCAGAAGGTTACTGGGTCGAATTCCCAGTTTACCTTCTTGGACAGAGACAGTTTTGGAAACTGACAACAATGCGCTATCGCAAAAACCAAGTAGGATGACATATACAATTTCTTCTCCTTTTTGAAGCTTGACAATTGGGAACAAATTTCATGGGAAATTAGCTTCTCCCAATAAAAAATGGCTTGTTCCTTGATTGTGAAATACAAAATATAAAGAACCATGCGGGAAATAGTTGTCGTGGATTCATGTCCTGTTATTCTTGTAAACAACCAGGCAATTTCCCGGAATGGATTTCTAAATGAACTAACCTGCAAGTTTGTGATATCTTCAGGAATTGTCATCGGGTCTTCCAGGAACTCGGGCAAGAGGTCCAACCCGTTATTATGCTTTCTTAGGAACTACTTGGAGTCTTCTCCTTTGAACCTCAATGTTGGCTCCGACAATCTTAACATCTGGCAAAAGACCTAAGGTGACAAAGAAACAAAAGAGTGGTCCTACAGTGGAATAATTCTTTGGCCTGAAATATATTTATCGATGCACCAAGAGACCAACTCCTTACAGTCAAAGACTTCAGGGACACATCCTGCACGAGAAATCCCAGAGGTCCAAATTATTTCATTCTGGGCGGAAGGGGATGAGTAGTAAGAATATGCCATGGACCACTGGAAGTTCTAGTCCTCGCGCCCGAAGATGTTCACTATATCTCCACAAAACTGTTGTCGAGCTGGTGTCATAAGTTTATGAGAACGTCCGTTTTCTCCAGACGATGCTTGAAATGAACAGTTGGAGGGGATAATATAACCCTCTGCAAATCTTGGTTCAATGCACGTGAATGGGAAATCTCCTTGAGCCTTTCGCTCATTAATGACAATCTCTATGGGTGGTGCATGATGAGTTGTTAGCAGTAAAGTTTACTTATTGCATACTTAGAAGTGCGAATGTGGTGGGTACGACGAGCAATTAAGGATTGGAGGTTTCGTGAATGAGCCAACTCGACGATGCGTGAACAACATTCCATGATGTTTTAAATTAACACTCGGAAGGCAAAATATAACCCTCCACAAATCTTGGTTTAATGTGTATTAATGAGAGATCTCCTCGAGCCTTTTGCTCATCAATGACAATCTATACGGTTCTTGCATGATGAACTGTTAGGATTAAAGCTTACTAATTGCATATTTAGAAATAAGACCTTATATATATGTTTGTATAAACAATTTTTTTATTATAAACAAGTGCGAAGGTGACAGAGACGAGGAAGGACAAGTAAGGAATAACCAAGTATGAAAAGCGGTCGGACGAGCTTCAAAATAGGGTTACAGGGGATACGACGGTCAAATTGTATGTCTCAAAATTTTTGACTGCAAAACGCGTAAAACGGAAGAGGGCATGATGGGGAAGTTCAACGACGAGTTTGTATATTTGCAGAATTCCGGGAAAGTGGCTAACTATGGAATAGGGAAATGATCAGTCAGACTCGTTTTCAGAATTAAGGATTGAAGATTTCGTGAACGGGCCAACCCGACGACGCGCGAATGAAATTCCATGATGTTTGAAATTAACACTCAAAAGGGATAATACAACCCTCCATAAATCTTGGTTTAATGTGTATTAATAGGAGATCTCCTCAAATCTTGGTTTAGTATTAAATCTTGCTAATTGCATACTTAGAAATGAGACCGCACACACACACACACATATATATAATTATGTTTCTATAAACAAACATTTTTATTATAAATAAGACTCTTTTATATATACATAAGTATGAAAAGTGGTTGGACGGGCTGAAAGTAGGGGTGCAAGGGATACGAAGGAGAGGTGAGCGCCCGACGATCAAATTATATGTCTTTATAATATATATATATATATATATATATATATAATTTTTTTATTATATATATGTTTTTATAAACAATTTTTTTATTATAAATAAGTGCGAAGATGACGGGGACAGGGAAGAGAAAGTAAGGAATGGCCAAGTATGAAAAGTGGTCGGACGGGTTTCAAAATAACGTTACAGGGGATTCTCAGGAGAGGTGAGGGTCCGACTGTCAAATTGTATGTCTAAGAAATTTTGACTGCAAAAGGCGTAAAAGGGAAGAGTGCATGATGTGGCAGTTCAACGACCAGTTTGTATATTTGTGGAATTCTGGGTGATGTTTGCAGGTCGCCGAACAATGGAAGGGAAATCTTGAGCCCGCTTGTCTGGGAACCCGAAATAAAAAAAAGTGGCTAAGTATGGAATAGGGAAACGGTTGGTCGAACTCATTTTTGCTAATATATTGAAATTTGTAATAGATTATCCCATTACCTCGAAAGATCTTTTTTGCATGTTTATTGCGAAATTCCGGGTGTTGTTTGTAGGTCGCGAAAAAATGCAAGGGAAATCTTGAACCCACCTGTCCGGGAACCCACAAGCAAAAAAGTCGATAAGTATGGAATAGGGAAATGGTCGGTGGAATTCATTTTCGCTAATATATTGATATTTGTAATAGATATCCCATTACCTGGCAGGATATTTTCTGTATGTTTATGGACAAGTTGTGTAGGGACAGTTATTATGACGGTCTCCTCGAGGCATGGTGAGTTGTCAGCATTAAACCTCAGTTATTGCATACTTGGGAAGAAGTGTGAAGGCGGTGGGCACATGAAACAACGATTAGGAATTGGATATTTCGTGAACCCGCCAACCCGACAATCCGCAAAAGAGATTCGAAGAAATGGCAAAGTATGCAAAGAGGACGGAGGAGATTCAAAATGGGATAACAATAGTTCCACAAGAGACATGAGGACCCAATGGTCAAATTGCAGGTCTCATAACTTTTGAGTGCAAACTATGTAACACGGAAGAGGGTATGATGTGAGAGTCTGGTTGTAAAGTTGTATATCGCGTAAGTCAGGGTGTTGTTTACAGGTCATGGAACAATGGAAGTGCAATCTAGAGACCACCTACCCGGGAATCCGCTGTCGGAGAAGTGGTTAAGTATGGAATGGGGAAGCGGTCAGTTGGAGTTGTGATATAAAAGCACAAGTGCAATTGTGAACCCGTGAGTCCGCCAACCCGCGCAGCTAGACATTTTCGAAAAAATGACTAAGTAATGAGAAAGAGCAAGTACAGGGGAAAGAGAAACAAGAATTTGGTTAAGTATAGAAGAGGGAAAAGAAGGGCTAACATATTCAAATTTGTAATAGATATCCCATTTCCTGGAAAGATATTTTCTGCATGTTTCTGGAGAAGTTGTATACTTATTGCATATACTTGGAAAGAAGTGTGAAGGTGACGGGCACAGGAAACAACAAACAAGAATTGGAAATTGCCTGAACCCGCCAACACGACGATGTGTGAAAGAGATTCCAAGAAATGGCCAAGTGTGGAAAGTGGTCGGACGAGCTTCGAAATAGGGTGACAAGGGTTCTCGAGGAGACATGAGGCCCCGACGGTCAAATTGTATGTATCAGAACTTTTAAGTGAAAACTGTGTAACACGGAAGAGGGGCTCATGTGGGAGTCCAGAAGTCAATTTGTATATCACGAAAGCCATGGTGTTGTTTGCAGGTTAAGGAACATTGGAAGTACAGTCCGTCTGTCCAGGAACCCGCATGCGAAAAAGTCGATAAGTATGGAATAGGGAAACGATCTGTGGGACTCGTTTCACTAATATATTGATATTTGTAATAGATATCCCATTACCTGGTAGGATATTTTCTGCATGTTTCTGGACAGTTTGTCTAGGGACAATTAGTATGATTGTCTCCTAGAGGTATTGTGAGATGTTAACGTTAAACCTCAATTATTGCATACTTGGAAAGAAGTGCGTAGGTGGCGGGCACAGGAAACAACGATTAGGAATTGGAGGCACGAAAGAGATTCCAAAAAATGGTGAAGTATGGAAAGTGGACACACGGGCTTTAAAATGGGATGACAATAGTTCCCCAGGAGACGTGAGGACCCCGAAGGTCGAATTGCAGGTCTACAAACTTTTGAGTGCAAACTGTGTATCACGGAAGAGGGTATGATGTGGGAGTCTGACAGTAAATTTGTATATCGTGGAGGTCTGGGTGTTGTTTGCAGGTCACGAAACAATGTAAGTGCAATCTAGAGCCTGACTGCTTGGGAATCCGCGATCTGAAAAGTGGCTAGGCATGGAATGGGAAGCAGTCGGTCGGAGTAGCGATATAAAATCACGAGTGCAAATGTGAACCTATGAGTCCGCTAACGCGCACAGTTAGACATTTTCGGAAAAACGACTAAGTAACCAGAAAGAGAAAATAAAAGAGAAAAAGAAACAAGAATTTGGTTTAGTATAGAAGAGGGAAAAGAAGGGCCAATATATTCAAATCTATAATAGATATTGCATTTCCTGGCAAGATATTTTCTACATGTTTCTGGAGAAGTTGTATACTTATTGCATATACTTGCAAATAAGTCTGAAGGTGGCGGGCACAGGAAATAACGACTAGAAGTTGGAAATTTCCTTAACCCACCAACCCGACGATATGCGAAAGAGATTCCAAGAAATAACAAAGTGTGGAAAGCGATCAGAGGGGCTTAAAAATAAGGTGACAAGGGTTCTCGAGGAGACGTGAGGCCTCGACGGTCAAATTGTATGTATCGAAACATTTCAGTGCAAAATCTGTAACACGGAAGAGGGGATGATGTGGGAGTTCGTAAGTAAATTTGCATATTGCAGAAGTCGGAGTGTTGTTTGCAGGTCACGGAAAAAGGGAAGTGCAATTTAGAGACTGCTTGGGCGAGAACCCGCGATCGAAAAATTGGATTGGTATGGAAAGGGGAAGCGCTCGGTCGGAATCACGATATAAAAGCATGAATAAAAATGTGAACCTGTGAATCCGCCAAGCCACACAACAAGACATTTTCGGAAAATACAACTAAGTAACCAAAAAGAGAAACTACAAGGGAAAAAGAAAGGGGAATTTGGTTAAGTATAGAAGAGGGAAAAGAAGGGGATAAAAGAGTGGGAAAATAGAAAAGTGGAGGGCAATTTTATTAAGCGGGAATTGGTCTCAAACAAGCCCCATTGTTGCAAAACCATCATTTTCTAGTCCAATATTTTATCCACTTACTCGTTTTCTATTGTGCTTGTACCATTAAAAAGGGTGTGAGCAAATGCTTTGTTGAAGATTAGCTTTTATTGCAACTCGTGGGAGTAATTGTGTTCTTGATACATTCTTCCATGACTTTGACATATTAACTTAAGTATTAAACTTCTTGCATGATGTGTTGTTAGCATTAAATCTTAATAATTGCATGTCTAGAAACAACAATGACGATCTTGAATTTTAAAATTGTAGTTGATTTCATAGTCCCATTTGACTACAACCACCATAGATCAATTATTATTAGTTTTTATTTAGTCGTGAACAAGAAATTTGGTAATTTCATTAATAAAGTAAAAAGGGCTCAAATAGAGGCGAGGGGATGGAAAACTAATAAAATGTTCCCTTTCGGGGTAAAGGAATCAAGGAAGCGAAAGGGAAATAAGAAATCATTTGCTTAGCAAGGTTGAGATGAAAACGAAATTTCTAGGGCAGGGCCCCAACTGTTGCATCATGATTTGGTCTTGCTATGTTCTATCTGCATTACGAATAGAATTAAATGTTGGTTTGAAACTGTCTGAAATTCATTTTTGTTTCCATAAAATCCTGATGGGATCGACACAATGCATTGTCATATAATTGTTACATGCTCCATATTAGATCAAATTACTTTAGCCAATACAATATTCAAGAACTACGAGACTATTGAACCATCCCAATGAGAAGAGGTGTTAAATTCAACAAAGAAGCAACAACCAAGATTCCAAGGCAATTTTTTTAATAGAAATCCATTAAAAAAAATAATATTGGGCAGTGTATATCTATCCATAGAAATTGGACTGAGTTCTTTGCACCAAAACATTGAACATATTTGTCATAAACATAGGTACAAGATCTGCAACATGTAGGAGCCATCGAGATGCTCTTTAACATGCATACAAAACTCATTATCATGTTTTTTTTGAGGAAATCCTTGCAGTCTTCTCCTCGAAAGGTCAATGTTCGTTGTCACAATCTCAATATCTTGCGGAAGACCCGAGGTGACAAAGAAACATGAGAGTGGTTCCACAGTGGAATAATTCCTTGGCTTGAAGCAGGTGAACAACACTCCTGCTCCTAACATTGGTGACCTGGAGACATTGCAAGGCACCACTCAATTGTACAAATAACAGGAAAAAGGCCCCGATGAGAAGAGTTTCCAATCTGCGGTTGCCACTACGAAGAGCACAACATCCTGCAACATCGCTCCAACGTTGCACCCCAACAAGAAAGCAACCTAGAATTTTTCAAATGTAGGAGGACATAAGAACCCATCCTCGCGGTAAAATTGATAGTTCTCACAATCTTCCCATGAGGAAGAAGACGAAAAACGTTGTAGGGCAAGCAGAAGAGCTTGAAAGTGAAAGTTAGGACACACCAAGAGACCACCTCCTCACAGTCGAAGACTTCAGGGACACAGGCTGCATGAGCAATTCTAGAGGCCCAAATTAGTCCATTATGGGCGGAAGGAGATGAGTAGTAGGAATATGCCTTGCACGAGTGGGTGTTATGTTCCTCATCCCCTAAGATGTTAATTGTATATATAGAGAACAAGAGAGTGGTCTCGCAATTGAATAATTATTTGGCTTGAAATATATCTCTGGGAGCATCAAGAGACCATTTCCTTACAGTGAAAGACTTTCACTCAGAACAAACTAATTTGGACCTCTGGAATTTCTACTCTAGAGTTGCAAAGAGACTATTGCGTTCAACGTCGGTTTCTTTTCTGAAACCCCTTATTTTGGTCTTGTTAGGGCTTCCATCGTCGAGCTGGGAAGTGCCTCTCGTTATGGTTGAATTCAATTTGGGTGCACGAGTGGGGACAACGTTTGCATTGCCATCATCCATTGTCGTATCATCGTCTATCAGACCATCTTCTCCCGACCCGAAATCGACCGCATCAACCTCTGCGCCAACCATCAATGCAGGCAGGCAGGCTGTCTAAGCAACTGGGGTTGCCTTGGAATTATTTGGCTTGAAATATATCTCTCGGTGCACCAATGGACCATCTCCTTTTTTGCTCCTGGGCAGAGGGAGATGAGTAGTAAGAATATGCCCTGGAGTACTAGAACCTCTGGTCATCATGCCCGAAGGTGTTTACTGTATCTGGACAAAACTGTTGTCGAACTACTGCCATAAGTTAACGAGAATTTCCGTTTGCTTCAGATGATGTTTGAAATGAAAATTTGGAAGGGATAATATAACCCTTTGCAAATCTTGGTTTAATGCATATCAATGGAAGATCTCCTCGAGCCTTTTGCTGAACAATGACAATCTCCATGGTTCGTGCGTAATGAGTTGTTACCATTAAAGCTTACTAATTGCACATTTAGAAAAAAGTGCAAAGGTGGAGGTGACAACGAAGAGCGATTAAGGATTAGAGATTTCGTAAAGGTGCCAACTGGACAACGCACGAAAGAGATTGCATGATGCTTGAAATGAATACTTGGAAAGGATAACACAACTCTCCACAAATCTTGGTTTAATTCGTATTAATGACAAATTTTCTCCAGCCTTTCGGACATTAATGATAATCTTAACAGTTCTTGCACGATGAGATATTAGCATTAAAGCTTAATAATTGCATATCTAGAAAGAAGTGCGAAGGTGGAGAAGAGAGATTAAGCATTGCACATTTCGTCCACCCGCCAACCCACGAAAGAGATTCCAAGAAATGGCCAAGTATGGAAAGCGGTCGGTCGAGCTTCAAAATAGGGTCACAAGTTATAATCAAGAGACATGAGGGGCCGATGGTCAAATTGTATGTCTCCGAACTTTTGACTGCATAATGTGTAACATGGAACAGGGCACAATGACATATTTCAACGTTCAATTTGTATTTCGTGGAATTTCAGGTGTTGTTTGTAGGTAGCGGAACAATGGAAGCGCAATGTTGAGCAAGCTTGGCCAGGAACCGACGATGGTAATAGTGGTCGAGTATGCAATGGGTAAGCGGTTGGTCGGAATCGTGATATAAAAGCATGAGACATACTCGGAACATGGAATATTGACGGGCTTGAAAATAGGGCCACAAGTTCTACTTAGGAGATGTGAGGGGCCAATGGTCAAATTGTATGTCTCCAAACCTTTGAGTGCAGAATGTGTAACATGGAACAGGGCACAATGATAGATTTCTGTGGTCAATTTGTATAGTGTGGAATTTCGGGTGTTGTTTGCAGGTAGCGGAACAATGGAAGCGCAATGTTGAGCAAGCCTGGCCAGGAACCGATGATGGTAATAGTGGCCAAGTATGCAATGGATAAGCAGTTGGTCGAACTCGTGATATAAAAGGACGAGACATACTCGGAACAGGGAATATTGACGGGCTTGAAAACAGGGCCACAAGTTCTACTCAAGACACGTGAGGGCCTGATGGTCAAATTGTATGTATCCCAAATTTTGATTGCAAAATGTGTAACACGGAATATGGGACAATGACGGACTACGACGATCAATTTGTATATTGCAGAAATTTGGGTGTTGTATATAAAAGCATGAGACATTCGGAAAAAGGAAACATTAAAAAAAACAACTAAGTAACCAGAAAGGGAAAGCAAACGAGAAAAAATAAAGGGGAATTTGGTTGCCAATTTGTAGATCAAGGAAGTCCAGGTGTTGTTTGCAGGCGGTGAAACAATGGAAACGCAATGTTGAGCCCGCCTACCCGGGAATCCGCGATCCAAAAAGTTTGTTGAATATGAAACAGGGAAACAGTCGGTCGGACTCGTGATATAAAAGTATCAGTGGAAATCTGAAGATGTGAATCCGCCAACCCCCACACCTAGACATTTTCCGAAAAATGACTAAGTAACTAGAAAGGGAAAGGAGAGAGAAAAGTAAACACCAAATGTATTGAAAGTCGAGGCACATGGCAACGCATGAACACAAAAGGCACCAAGTGAGATCCCACAAGGGTCCATAGAGCAATACACATCGACCTATGC
>SNQJ01S0068108.1:16074-27668 GCA_010110895.2 Picea sitchensis | reverse complement strand
AATTGGCTCTGTATCTTACTTGTGGTGGGATCTTATTGACAAGAATATGTTTAGAAAGTAAAAGACAAATAAATCTACTAAATGTGTACGGGTCGTGTGTGGAGCGCAAACATTTCTGGGAGAAACTGGAATCTTCAGGATTGTTGAATTCAAAAATTCTAATTCTAGCAGGTGATCTTAATCTGACTTTATCATCCGGAGAAATATGCGGTGGTACTTCCTCATTGGGGTCGATGGAAAATTTCTTCAATACTTATTTTCTTAAAAATAAGCTTATAGACATTGTTCGGGGCAAAGTATTGCCTACTTGGGGCAATGGTCGTGCGGGGGCAGATTTTATTGCCAAGAGACTAGACAGAACTTTCCTTTCAGAAGATATTGTAGATACAATTGGCATATACAGAGCATGGGTGGAATATCCATTCATCTCCGACCATGCTCTGATTCTACTTCAGTTGTATCTTCTTCATTTATATAAGGCTTACTCTTTCAAGTTCAATCCTATGTGGACTAAAGAAAAAGACTTCATATTGATTGTGCAAAAATTGTGGAATGATCCTAAATATTTTAGTGAGATTGGAAAGCAAAAATTTCTGGTATGGAAACTGAAATATGTGAAACTCATCACCAAAGCTTGGCAAAAGGACTGAAGTAAAAGTAAAAATTTCCGACTCTGTTGCCTGGAGAAGGAGATTTCTTTTAGGATTCAAAACCTAATGAATCGAGAAACCTTGTCCTTCGTTTAGTACTTATCTATGTGCTGAAATTTGTATGTATCTATGTGTTTGTGTGGCGTGTGGATTTTCCATATAAATTTCTCGCACGTAATCCCGCTCATGTTGCCATGTACTTGCATGTATCGATTCATTGTATTAAAATTATTCATCTTGGTGTTTGGTTTTTAAAGTTTGTTCAATAATATTGTATGAATTTAAACTTAAGGTGACCATGTTTTTCCAAAGTTAGACATTAGCTAACCATAACTTGTGTTTTTTTAAATGATGGGAAACCTTAAATACTTATTAGTTTCAACTTTAATCTCTTTAAGAGGAAGATTACCACACAATCTTTTGAAAAAAAAAAAAAAAATCTTAATAAAAAGAATAAAGCATATTATTAAATAAATAAATAGTTTGTAATTTTATATAATTCAAATATATACATTTCAAATAGTTTACGTGTTTGAATATACACACCATGCAATTTGAGGTAATTGGTACGGAATCGCAGGGTATCCTTTATTTTTTTGGTTGTTCGTCATTTAATGGGCACCTTTTTCCTAGGCACATTTAAATAAAATAGTATAATATTTTGTAGGTAGGATTCAAATGGATGACAATTGTACTTTTTCTTTCACAATTATTTGAGTGTTAAAGTTAAAATAAAATAATATAATATTTTGTACAATTCAAAGTTGATGGCGTTTGTATTTTTTTTTTCTCAATTTTTTTAAGGGTTAAACTTAAATATAAGTTTTATTTTTATATTACAAATTTTGAGTGTTAACCTTAAATATAAGTTTGAGCGTTTCACAATGTATAATCTAAATGTTTTATGAAATTGGGTTTTTTAAGATTATTAAAAATCATGTGAAGGGATATTGGTTATTATACCTACCGCTTGCGTTTGCGGTGATATATAGTATTCAATATGTTATTGATCGTCTATTAGTTGGGGTTTGACCAAAATAATTTTGAGCATTTTTAAAGGTATAACATTACAATTTGATTTTTTTTATTATTATTATTTTAAAACATTTTTCTAAATTGTGATTCGTTGTTGAAATGCATCTCTTATTGCCGCGGCTGTGTAAGAATCTTCAATGGCTGCGGAAGGATCTTCAACATCTTTTAATGAGATGACGCTTGCGTGCCATATTCAACAAATGAATTTGTTATTCATCTCAACCCATGAGGTGAATTCAATACAATTATTTTATTTTATTTTATTATTTTATTATACGCTGCCATGCAGCCTTGTTTTAAAAAAAATGAAGTAAACAAAACAAAGCTTTTTAAATTCTATATTTAAACATATTAAAATAAATGATCATTTACATTAAACATGTATTTTTATAAAATATAGATATTAATTTTTAAGTGCATTATTATTGAATCATATACAAAACATAAATTAAGATAAAATTATAATTAGGTTTATCATAAAAGTCAAGAAATCTAAAGCATAAGTACGTTAGATATTACTATATTTTAGATTTAAAATATTGAAATAAATAATTATACACATTAAATATGTAATTTTATAAGTATGTACATAAGATTTTATAAAATATGTACGGCTTCATCATTCCGTACTTAGCCACTTTTTGGATCATGGGTTTTCGGGCTGGCGGGCTCAAAATTGTGCTTATATTGTTCTGTGTCCTCAGCACCCAGAGTTCTGCGATATACAAATTGACAAGCGGACTCTCGGGCTGGCAGACTCAAGATTGTGATTGTTGACCGATGGTGATCCCTATCAATTGTCTAACATTATCTAAAAACATGGTTAAAAACATGTGTTATCTCCGGGGAGGTCACAAGTTCAAAACCGACGGGGGGATTGTTGACCTGACAGTGATCCCTATCAATTGTCTAACATTATCTAAAAACATTATTTCCAAATATTAAATTATTAGTATTGTACAATTCTAATTACATAAAAATTATTAAAGGATGTTAAATCTCATTTAAAAAAATAAGTAAACAAACAAAGTTATTTTAAATTTATATTTAAAAATATTAAAATAAATAATCATTTACATTAAACATGTATTTTTATAAAATATAGATATTAATTTTTATGTGCATTATTGAATCATATACAAAACATAAATTAAGATGAAATTATAATTAGTTTTATGATTATATTTAAAAATATTAAAAATAAAAGTCAAGAAATTTAAAGGATAAGTGCGTTATATATTACTAAATTTTAGATTTAAAATATTGAAATAAATAATTATATACATTAAATATGTAACTTTTATAAAGTATGGACATGGATTTTATAAAGTATGTATGGTTTCATCATTCCATACTTAGCCATTTTTGGGATCACCTGCTACGGGTCAAAATTGTGTTTCTATTGTTTTGTGTCTTCCAAACAAATACCGAGTTCGATGGATATACAATTTAATGACGTTCCCCTGGATCATGACTCAAGATTGAGATTGTTAACTGATGGTAATCCCTATCAACTACCTAACATTATCTAAAAAACATTATTTCCAAATATTAAATCATTAATATTGTACAATTTAATTACATAAAATTATTAAAGGATGTTAAATCTTATTTTAAAAAAATTGAAGTAAAACAAAAAAACCTTCAAAATTCTCAGATTTAAAAATATTAAATAAATAATTATTTACATTAAACATTATTTTTATAAATATAGATATTAATTTTAAGTGCAATATTGAATCATATACAAAACATAAATTACGATGAAATTATAATTAGGTTTAAGATTATATTTTAAAAAATATTAAAATAAAAAGTCAAGAAATCTAAAGGGATAAGTATGCTAGATATTACTAAATTTTAGATTTAAAATATTAAAATAAATAATTATACACACAAATATGTACTTTTATAAAGTATGGATCGGAAATTTTATAAAAGCATGTACGCTTCCTCATTTCACTTAGCCACTTTTGATCACCTGCCCCTAAGCCATGTGCTCAAAATCAGGCTTATTGTTATGTGTCCTCCAAATAGCATCCAGAGTTCAAGGATATACAAATTGACAAGCAAGAGTCTCATCGGTTGAAGTTCAACATTAGAACATCATTGGACTTTAATGGTGATCTCTATCAACTATCTAACATTATCTAAGTACATTATTTTCAATAGTAAATTATCAATATTAAATATTAATATTGTACAATTTAATTTCATATAAAATTATCAAAAGATATTAAAGCCTTATTAAAAAAGTAAACAAAAACAAAGTTTTTTTAAATTCCCATTTAAAAATATTGAAGTAAATAATCGCTACATTAAACATGTATTTTATAAAATATAGATATTAATTTTAAGTGCATTATTGAATCATATACAAAATATAAATTAAGATGAAATTATAATTAGGTTTATGCTTATATTTCTAAAAATATTAAAATAAAAGTCATGAAATTTAAAGGATAAGTACGTTAGATATACTAAATTTTAGATTTAAAATATTGAAATAAATAATTATACACATTAAATATGTACTTATAAAGTATGGACATGAGATTTTATAAAAGTACAAAATGGCTTTCTCATTCCATACTTGGCCACTTTTTGATCATGGGTTTCACAGTCGTATGGGTCTGTATTTCTTCATTGTTCCTTGTCTGGTGATATACAAATTAACAAGCAAAAACCTTGGGCCTGGCCGACTCAAGATTGTGATTGTTGACTTACAAATTACCGTGCTGCTCAGTTGGCTCAAGATTGTGATCAAGGATCTGATGATGATCCCCGTTATCAACTATCTTAACATTATCTAAAATCATTATTTCCAAATATTAAATATTAATATTGTACAATTTAATTACATAAAATTATTAAAGAATGTTAAATCTCTTATTTTAAAAAAATTGAATTAACAAAACAAAGCTTTTTTAAATTTCTATATTTAAAATATTAAAATAAATAATCATTTACATTAAAATACAGTAATTTTATAAATATATAGATATTAATTTTTATGCATTTCATTCAAATCATATACAAAATATAAATTAAGATAAATTATAATTAGGTTTATGATTACATTTAAAATATTAAAATAAAGTCAAGAAATCTAAAGGATAAGTATGCTAGATATTACTAAATTTTTTAGATTTGGTACCATTGAAATAAATAATTATACATTACTAAATATGTACCCTTTATAAAGTATGGACATGGATTTTATAAAGCATGTACCTACGAACCACTTTTGATCACACTCACTGGCTGCCTAAAATCAGACTTTTATTGTTCGTCCTCCAAACAAAGACCCATAGTTCTCTAATATACAAATTGACAAAGGACTCTGCCATTGGTATGTGTTCAAGATTGGGATTGTTGATCTAATGGTGATCCCTACTAACTCTAACATTATCTAAAAACATTATTTCCAAATATTAAATTATTAATTATCATATATCAATATCAGACAATTTTAATTACATAAAATGATTAAAGGATGTTAAATCTCTTTATTTTAAACAAATTGAAGTAAACAAAACAAAGTTTTTTTTTTTTTTTTTATTTAGAAAAAATAAATAAATAAATTGTTTGTTAATTTGTATGGGACATGTTGGCTCGCGATTAACCTGGTATTTGAGAAATTGTGACTCATGGGCATCTAAGCCGCCAAAATCACTCAAGGATCGTGACTCCTGCATTGAGCTACACCAACTCTTAACATGGTTGAATTTTTTATGCCCGCAAGCCAACTGTGACTTTAACAACATGGAGTGGTTTAACAACACACTCACACCAACCTGCTCTACACCCTAGGGACTATATTTAGAAATATTAAGATAAATAATCATTTTCATTAAAACATGTATTTATAAAATATAGATACTAATTTTTAAGTGTATTATTATTGAATCATATACAAAACATAAATTACGATGAAATTATAATTAGGTTTATGATAAAAGTCAAGAAATCTAAAGCATAAGTACGTTAGATAAGGATTAAATTTAGGATTTAAAATATTAAAATAAATAATTATACACATTAACATGTATTTTATAAAGTATGGACATGGGATTTTTATAAAGTATAAACGCCTCTAATTCCATACTTACTACCTTTGGATCCCAAAATTCCTGTCAAGGCTCAAAATTACGGGCTCATTGTTCCATGTCCTCCAAATGTTAATTCTGACTCAAGGACATACAAATTGACAATAGGACTCTCCGGCTAGCAAGCTCAAGATTGTGATTTAACCCATGGTGATCCCAGAATAACCATTTTAACATTATTTAAAAGCATTATTTCCAAATATTCAATTATTAATATTGTACAATTTAATTACATATAAAAAGATGTTAAATCTCTTATTTTAAAAATTGAACTAAAATAAAACTTTTTAAAATCAGATTTAAAATATTAAAATAAATAATCATTTAATACTAAACATGTATTTTTATAAAATATAGATATTAATTTTAAGTGCATTATTGAATCATATACCAAAACATAAATCAAGATGAAATGGTAATTGTTTGTGATTATATTTAAAAATATTAAAACAAAAGTCAAGAAATATAAAGGATGAGTAAATTTTAAATTCAAAATATTGAAATAAATAATTATACACATTAAATATGTATTTTATAAAGTATGGACATAGATTTAATAGAAGTACATGGCTTCCTCATTCTATACTTAGCCACCTTTTAGATCATCACTGATTTCCGAAATGGTGGCTCAAAATTACGCTTTGTTGTTCCAGGTCCCTCCAAACAAAGACCCTGAGTTCCAAGTGGATATACAAATTGGTAAACACTCCCCACCGACGGATCGAAGATTGAGATCGTTGATGATGGTGATCCATATCAACTATTCAATATTATCTAAAAACATTATTTTCAAATATTAAATATTAATATTTTACAATTTAATTACATAAAATTATTAAAGGATATTAAATCATTTATTTTAAAAAATTAGTAAAAACTTCTTTAAATTCTATATTTAAAAATATTAAAATAAATAATCATTTACATTAAATACATATTTTTATAAAGTATAGATATTAATTTTTAAGTGCATTATTGAATCATATACAAAACATAAATTAAGATGAAATTATAATTAGGTTTATGATTATATTTAAAAATACTAAAATAAAAGTCAAGAAATCTAAAAGATAAGTACGTTAGATATTATTAAATTTTAGATCTAAAATATTGAAATAAATAATTATACACATTAGATATGTACTTTTATAAAGTATGGACATGAGATTTTATAAAATGTGTACGGTTTCCGGACTAGCGGGCTCAAAATTGTGCTTCTATTGTTCTGTGTCCTCCAAACAACACTTAGAGTTCCACGATATACAAATTGACAGACGGACTCTCGAGCTAGTGGGCTCAACATTGCGATTGTTGACGGATGGTGATCCCTATCAACTATCTAACATTATCTAAAAACATTATTTCCAAATATTAAATTATTAATATTGTACAATTTAATTACATAAAATTATTAAAGGATGTTAAATCTCATATTTTAAAAAAAATGAAGTGAACAAAACAAAGTTTTTTTAAATTCTATATTTAAAAATATTAAAATAAATAATCATTTACATTAAACATGTATTTTTATACAATATAGATAATAATTTTTAAGTGCATTATTGAATCATATACAAAACATAAATTAAGATGAAATTATAATTAGGTTTATGATTATATTTAAAAATATTAAAATAAAAGTCAAGAAATCTAAAGTATAAGTACGTTAGATATTACTAAATTTTAGATTTAAAATATTTAAATAAATAATTATACACATTAAATATGTACTTTTATAAAGTATGGACATGGGATTTTATAAAGTATGCACGACTTACTCATTCCATACTTGGTCACTTTTTGGATCGTGGGTTCACAAGCTGGGGGGCTCAAAATTGCCCTTCTATTGTTCTATGTCCTCCAAACAGCACCCGTAGTTCCGTGATATACAAATTGACGAGCAGACTCACGGGCTGGCGGGCTCAAGATTGTGATTGTTGACGACAAATTAACAAGCAGACTCCCGGGCTAGCGGGCTCAAGATTGCGATTGTTGACGGATGGTAATTCCTATCAACTATCTAACATTATCTAAAAACATTATTTCAAAACATTAAATTACTAATATTAAATATTAATATTGTACAATTTAATTACATAAAATTATTAAAGTATGTTAAATCTCTTATTTTTAAAAAATTGAAGTAAACAAAACAAAGCTTTTTTAAATTCTGTATTTAAAAATATTAAAATAAATAATCATTTACATTAAACATGTATTTTTATAAAATATAGATATTAATTTTTAAGTGCATTATTGAATTATTCATATGTACATTAGGGCCCTTGTCCGATCTTTGTTCCTGTTATTCATATGCACGCAAAACATCATGTGGGCTCTTGTCCTTTCTTCTTTGTTTAGTCTAACTTGGAAGAAAGGAATTAGTGGCTTACAATCATTATATCTGTTGCACACTCCACTCTCTTTCAAGTTTTCGGGCTACTACTATATATGCGCAGATGCAGTCAGAATGAATATTAGCGATTTGGTGTTGCTTTCTTGTTGTTTTGGACGTTCAAAGGAAGTAGAGCTCTAATTCAGTGGATTAGATTAGATTGTGATCACTAGAGTGATGGCGGAAAGGAAATTAAAAGTGTCATTGTTTCTGATGGAGTGGACTGAACAAGTTAAAGATATTATCGATAAGAAGAAATCTCTAGAAAACACTGGTGCGATTCCGCGTGTTGCTACAACTCTAATGAATGTGAAACAAGATGCCTATATTCCTCACTTTTTGTCCCTTGGTCCCTACCACCATTGGAAGATGGACACAGACTTTGAATTGTCTTCTGTGGGAAGTGGTCGTTATCAGTATCCTCAACTGAATATGTCAACAGCAGAGGCGTACAAAATTGAGTCTACCACTACCATGTGGCAGAGACTGCACAATCACAGTAAGAGATTGAATGACATAGTTGAAAAGATTGAAGGGATGCAACAAGAAATTGAGTGCTTCTATGACTGCCCTATAACTAGTAGGGAAGGTATGTACTCTAAGAACTTTGCCCTGATGATGGCCATAGATGCATCCTTTCTGTTAATTTTCTTATTCAGCCCGTCAGCTACAACAGACCATGACATGATCAGTTTAAGTACGCTTCACGTCTATATAAAGAGCGAAATTCTCAAATTGGAGAATCCGATCCCACTGCCTGTATTGAGAATTGTTTTTGACAACCAGAAATTAGAAGCAGGTCGTGAAGACTTCTATAAACGGTTGGAGAAGTCATCCACGGTGTTGTTTCCTTTTGATTTCGAATACACAACTAATCACAATAAGATCGACGTGGAAAACAAGCAGCATTTGTTGGGTTGCATGCACGCATTTGTTTCTCCATTCCTAGATATGTACGCTAATGGTACGGACATCGTGGCAGATCAACAAACTCTATTACAAAGCACGAAGAACTTTCTGGAAGCAGTTGTTGAAGCAGTGTTGAACATTTGTGTCAAACATCCAACAAACAAAGGCCAACGCGATTTTCTGAACGCGTATAATGTGGCGCAGTTGGTAAAATTCAGCATTAAATTCAAATCGTTCTCCAAGCTGCCACATAAGGTTGGATTCGATAAATACTCGGGCACGCTCTACCTTCTGTGGATCACTGTATCCCACATGCGGACTGAAGTGTTTTTGCAAAACATGATTGTGTTGGAGTTCAACGACGCCATCAGATGCAACCACGTAACGCGCTATGTCGGATTGATGGACTACATCATCGACACGGATGAAGACGTTTGGGTGCTGAGGGATTGTCACGTCATTCATCGCGGAAGTCTGGTGTTAACCGATAAGTGGATAGCCAAGAAGTGGAACAACATATCTCATCCCTTCTCCATGGGCAAATTGGAACCTCATGATGAACTTAAAGTTGCACTAGAGGAAGTGTTGATCAGGAAGTATTACAGGAGCATACTCCAAAGGGTGCTCTGGGACATGTATTTGGACCATTTGTCGAAGCCCAGGAAGGGTATAGCTCTAGTGGTTGGAATTATTCTTCTAGCTATGACTGTCGTACAAACATATTGTAGCTTGTCTGAATTGTTTCGTAAAGACTGAAGACTACAATGTGGACACCCTTTAGAGACCATGCCACAACTCTTGCATTGATATGGATTGAAAACTTGCATTGATCTTGCAATATAATCGTAAAATATTGTTTGGTTTGTTTACACCATAGTTCATAAGTTCGAGTTTGAAATTGATTGTATACTGAAAAAATTCAATTGCGGGGAACAAAGAGAGTAACAGATCCTCTAGGGAAAATTCATAGTGAGCAGATTATACGCGCAGTGTGTGTGAAAAGTCTCATTCTAGATTGCGTTTGCAGGTTCACGAGGTAAAACTCTGGTTCTTTCAATTCTAGCAATGCCAATATCGATGGTGGCATATAGTCCATTGTGCCATTGTAGATGGAGAGCCTCCTTAACTTCGTCGCCCACCTGCTCAAGAAAATATCATTAACCCTAAATCGATCCACAAATCAGAACTTGAAAGGATATGAATCCATATCCAAAAGATCAAACCGGGGCTTCACAAGGTATCCAATACGATCAAATACAACATGAATATCGAAAGGAGGTTGATATCATTACCTTTCCCAACAACGTAGATAAGCCTCCAAGATGCAAGAGTCTGGCTTGAAATACGGTAGATTCCAGAATCCCATGAACAACATGAGACGCCATTAGATATGATGGGGAGCTCCAATCTTCATGGAATTTGAAAACCAAGAAAACGAGAGCACATGGAATTTGAAGACATGAGAGAGATGAAGTGCAATGAGGCTTCAGTCAATAAAATATGTTTTTGTTTATAATTATTTGAAGTGATCGACATGGATAAAGCGACCATTTTATGGACCCGCAGTTGATCATAGGTTTCACATCCTTTTGCTAAGTCCACGACTCTGGTGAGCTCGAGTGTCAAACTGTTAACTAGTAGGAAGAGACACGAACTCAAATCGATGCATACCACATCTCAACCAACCAAATTTGTTTATGGGATATTGTTGTTGGAGCTAATCAATGGGTTAAATCCAACCAGCTGAGCTTATCCTAAGGTTTCGAATTTATGTTATCAATAGCAGAAACTTGCATTTCTAATATTTCTAGCGGCGGCGTACATCCTTGCAGCCAAGGCCACCAAATTCTCGGCCGAGTGGAGAGCCAAAAGCAGCAAGAGAAAGTAGAGCTCACCCAACAATAGCTAGGACAGGAAGGGGGATGCAGAAAAGGTTTCCAGTTGTAGAGGACATGCTTCCATGCTTCCATTTCTTGGTTGCTCCTTTTGCTTTAATAGCTAGACGGATCATGAATGCAAATTACAATTGGATGGAGCATCCATAGTGCGTTCCAAGGGATCATGCATCCAAACTAAAGTTGGACAGTGCAGCTATAGCGGGTGGACAACGCAACAACAAACATAATAATATTTATAATTAACGAAACTTAGGATAAATTTAGCTAGCAAAAAATGCTAAGACAAACATTCAAACTAATGCTAGCATTAATCCACCTTCGAGCAATGCATAAGAAAATATATGCATGTTAATCCAAGATCTTCATGAATTAAAGTGCATTGGGGATAACATATAAGGTTTAATTACTCACCAAAATATATTTCTAATGGAATTTACTCACCAAGTCATTGAAAACTAAAGAAATTGGTTAATCAATTTTCTTAAAATGTCCACATATTAAAAGAAAGAGTGGGAGCATTATGGACTCTTCATAACATTGAAATCCTCATGAACTCAAAGTTGGAAGGGTTTGGATATAAATTTAATATCTTGGCACT
>SNQJ01S0068108.1:0-16064 GCA_010110895.2 Picea sitchensis | reverse complement strand
AGATTGCGTTTGCAGGTTCACGAGGTAAAACTCTGGTTCTTTCAATTCTAGCAATGCCAATATCGATGGTGGCATATAGTCCATTGTGCCATTGTAGATGGAGAGCCTCCTTAACTTCGTCGCCCACCTGCTCAAGAAAATATCATTAACCCTAAATCGATCCACAAATCAGAACTTGAAAGGATATGAATCCATATCCAAAAGATCAAACCGGGGCTTCACAAGGTATCCAATACGATCAAATACAACATGAATATCGAAAGGAGGTTGATATCATTACCTTTCCCAACAACGTAGATAAGCCTCCAAGATGCAAGAGTCTGGCTTGAAATACGGTAGATTCCAGAATCCCATGAACAACATGAGACGCCATTAGATATGATGGGGAGCTCCAATCTTCATGGAATTTGAAAACCAAGAAAACGAGAGCACATGGAATTTGAAGACATGAGAGAGATGAAGTGCAATGAGGCTTCAGTCAATAAAATATGTTTTTGTTTATAATTATTTGAAGTGATCGACATGGATAAAGCGACCATTTTATGGACCCGCAGTTGATCATAGGTTTCACATCCTTTTGCTAAGTCCACGACTCTGGTGAGCTCGAGTGTCAAACTGTTAACTAGTAGGAAGAGACACGAACTCAAATCGATGCATACCACATCTCAACCAACCAAATTTGTTTATGGGATATTGTTGTTGGAGCTAATCAATGGGTTAAATCCAACCAGCTGAGCTTATCCTAAGGTTTCGAATTTATGTTATCAATAGCAGAAACTTGCATTTCTAATATTTCTAGCGGCGGCGTACATCCTTGCAGCCAAGGCCACCAAATTCTCGGCCGAGTGGAGAGCCAAAAGCAGCAAGAGAAAGTAGAGCTCACCCAACAATAGCTAGGACAGGAAGGGGGATGCAGAAAAGGTTTCCAGTTGTAGAGGACATGCTTCCATGCTTCCATTTCTTGGTTGCTCCTTTTGCTTTAATAGCTAGACGGATCATGAATGCAAATTACAATTGGATGGAGCATCCATAGTGCGTTCCAAGGGATCATGCATCCAAACTAAAGTTGGACAGTGCAGCTATAGCGGGTGGACAACGCAACAACAAACATAATAATATTTATAATTAACGAAACTTAGGATAAATTTAGCTAGCAAAAAATGCTAAGACAAACATTCAAACTAATGCTAGCATTAATCCACCTTCGAGCAATGCATAAGAAAATATATGCATGTTAATCCAAGATCTTCATGAATTAAAGTGCATTGGGGATAACATATAAGGTTTAATTACTCACCAAAATATATTTCTAATGGAATTTACTCACCAAGTCATTGAAAACTAAAGAAATTGGTTAATCAATTTTCTTAAAATGTCCACATATTAAAAGAAAGAGTGGGAGCATTATGGACTCTTCATAACATTGAAATCCTCATGAACTCAAAGTTGGAAGGGTTTGGATATAAATTTAATATCTTGGCACTATCTTAAACTCTGAATTCCAAGTTGGTCTGAACCTATTCAAAGTTTGAAAGTTCACACGGGTAACAAAAGCTTAATCAAAGACCCTAAATTTTTAAAAGTTTGGTGGGTCCACCACGTTGTGAGTTAAAGCTTCCATTTGTGCCACATGGAGGATCCAATATTGATGTCATGTTAAGAGTTGTAGGATTGAACATTTTTCTCCTTTAGAGTTCAAAAGTTTCAATGAGTTCGAAGATGCTTTAGCACACTCTTGGTCACCTTTGTCTATGTGTATTCACCCCTTTATAAGTTCAATCATTCAAAGGAAACTTTCCCTCAAGTACACACTTTAACAAAGTGGCAATGAATGCTCTATGTGGAACTAGGCCACACCTACTCTTCATAACATTTTATGCACATGATGAGAGAGGTCTAGACATTTCCCGCCATAACAATCATTAGACAAGTTCTTATAACCAACAAGAAAGACGCACGTGTTCCACTTCTGTATAAAAAATCCTTAGGTTATGAAAGCATTTTGTACATCAAGATGAATGTGAATCTAGCCATGTTTATCAACTTTGAGTAGACATATTACATAACATTATTATTATACCCATTGTTCATTGAATCTAGCCACGTTTATCAACTTTGAGTAGACATATTACATAACATTATTATTATACCCATTGTTCATTGAATCTAGCCACGTTTATCAACTTTGAGTAGAAATATTACATAACATCATTAGTCCATGTCGAAGGCGTAGAGGGACTATAGTGATCGATAATTCGTTGACTTCATATTAATATGTACTTTGACTATAAATTTTCGCATCTGTATTGTTCGTACTATAGAAGTAAAAACATTATTTTTAATATAATAAAGAAAACCTTATATGTCATCGTCTCATTGGAGAATATATTAGAGGTCTTATTGCCAACTTCGTTGTTCCCAATGTCGAAAATTTTTAGATATCCAAAGTTTTGAGCTTAGACGTTCTTTTTTAATTTTTATTACATTTTTACTAAAATGTTTACATACCGAAAGTTCTAAGCATCGACGTTGTTTTTTATTAATGTTTTTATTATTATTAGTCCTTTTCAAAGGCGTAGAGGGACTATTTCTATTTGTATTGAAATGTTTACATACCGAAGGTTTAGAGCATTGACACTTTTTTTGAGGTGCTTGAATAGGCCTAACAACTTAAATGTTTGCATAGCATGAGGTCCTTAAACAGGCCTGGTAGCTTAAATGTTTGCATACCGTGAGGTCCTTAAACAACCTGACATCCTTAAATGTTCACCTAAATAGGCTTCTTAGAGTACATTTTTCCTCGAATTTTTCCATACAATGTTTCAGTGAATTTGGACAGTATTGTTGTCCACCGCCAGTTGCATAACCATTGTATGTTTCATACTTCTTCTATGCTTGGAATGCAATTAGGTCATCGTTGAAGATACATACATTGTTTACTGGTTAGGTGGGTGCTTCTTGTTCGTTGGTTCGTCAGTTGTTGCTTTTTGTTGTTTGGTTCAACTTTGCAAGGTTGAAGACTTGCGCCTGCGGTTGGACCTATTGGTACTTGTTGCTTGCTTTTCTTTACTTCAACTTTGCAGGGTTGGGGTCCTGCATGCGCAGTTGGAGCTGTTTTTTGGACTTTGCGGGGTCCAAGTGTTGCACCCACAATTTGACATGCGCTTCTGTCATTCATCATTTCAGAGTAAGTTTCGATGCCATAATTTCATTCCTATTCGTTCTTTTCTTACTCACTGTTTTCAGTTTGCAAATAGGAATGTTTGATTATATCTGTCAGCATGCTCGTCATATGTTTCTAGTTCCTTCTGTGCTTGGGTTGCAGTTTGGTGATCATTGGAGATACATATGTTGTTTACCGGTTGAGTGGTTGTTGCTTGTTCGTTGGTTTGTTGGTTCGACGGTTGTTGCTTGTTGTTGTTTGGCTCAAGTTTGCAAATTTGAGGTCCTGGGGCTGTAGTTGGGCCTGTTCGTGCTTGCTCAATGGTTTGTTGCTTGTTGTTTTCTTTTGTTTACTTTGGCTTTGTAGGGTTGGGGTCATGCGCCGACAGTTGGAGCTATTTTTTTTTTTGCAATTTGCGGTGTTCAAGTCCTGCACCCACAAGTGGACCTACAGTTCTGTCGTTTACCGTGTATGGAGAAGTCGAGATCTGGCACCTGTCCCGTGCCCGCGTAACCTGCTCTTAAATTTTTCTCCAATTATTTTTCCTACCTCTGGACCATACCTACATGTCCTTGCAAAATGTTCTTGTAGAAGAAAAGGATACTGAAATGGTGCTAGAAAGAGTGGTGTTCCATGGATTGCAAATTGGAGTATTCAGTTTCTATGTTGTTTGGCGTGCAACATTGGTAGCATAATGAATGTGTTCTCAAATGCGTCACACCATTTACATTTGGACGAAACCATTATCATTCTAGGATACTTCAGTGTTAACATGATACAAAATAGTGGCATAACAAATAATTGGACAACTACATGTGCAATTACAATGTCCAATGTCTTTTTGTTAAGATAAAACATGTGCAAAACACACTTATTAACCATATATGGTGAAATGTGCCCATATCACAATACAACCTCTTTATCCTGTACACAGACTGGTGTGACCATGATACAATTTGTCTTGTACTTGAAATATGGGATGTGCACCAAAGATACTGCAAAATTATATTTCCATGTCTCGAAGCATATCTGGATACTTTGCTGCAAAAAACCAAAATCATTCAGCTATGGCCATGCAATTTCTTAATATTTTCTGGCTTGTAATATATTTTTTGCAGGAAAAAACTTTATATAATTACAACCATGGATGGAGAAAAGCAAAGGTTTATGTTTCTAACTATCTTTTATTCTATTCGTTGATTCTCATTTAGTGTATGTACATATTACATGTTCTCCCCTGCATACCAGCTTCCATTCATGTTCATTGTATTTTGTGTGTTTCCACATTGAAACAAACATAATAGCTAGAGAAAACAAAGGAGTCTTTACTGCAAGTGTAGAAGAGGAGATACAAAGGTACATGCTTTTACTGCTATTTCATATTCCATTGTTTTTTATTTCATTTATTGTTTGTATATGTGTTTGCCTAATTTATTGTATTTAGATATTGTGTATCTTCCTACATAATAACTTATCTTCGTGTCCTTTGTATTTTCTATGCCTCTACATTGAAATAAATCGAACTCTGTTTTTTTTTTTTACATATCTTCCTGCATACCAACTTCCTTCATGTCCATTGTATTTTTCTGCATTACTACATTTAAACAAACAGAGTGGTTGGAGAAGACGATGGACTCTTTGCAGTGAATGTAGAGGAGGAGTTGCAAAGGTGCATGCCTCTACTCTTATTTCATATTCCAGTGTTTAGTATTTCATTTATTGTCTATATATTTGTTCTACTTGTTCTACTGCTTTGCACCTATTTTATTGTATGTAGATACTACGTATCTTTCTACATAGTAACTTATCCTCATGTGAATTGTATTCTCTTTGTTGCTACATTGAAATAAATAGAATTGTATTTCTTTCTTTTACATTTCTTTCTGCATACTAACCTACCTTCATGTCCATTGTATGATTGGTGTTGGTACATTGAAAGAGACAGATTGGTTGGACAAGAAGATGAATCCTTATATGCCACAGTAGAGGGGGTTGAAGTACAATCTTCGAAAAGGTATACCAACTGTGCTAGTAAATCAAACACACAAAACGGGTGGGTGCATATAATATTGGACTAGAAAATGATGATTTGGAAACAATGGGCCTTTGTTGAGACTTCCTGCTTCCAAACATTTCCCTCCCCATTTCTAATTTTCTCACTTTCTATTATCTTTTTTTTTCCCTCTTCTATGCTTAACCGAAGTCCCCTTCGTTTTTCTCGTCTACTTTCGCTTTCTGGTTGCTTTGCTTGGTCGTCTTTCCGAAAATTTCTAGGTGCGCGGGTTGGCGACCTCACGGGTTCACATTTATACTCATGCTTCTATATCACGACTCTGACCGACGGTTTCCTCATTCCATACTTAGCCACTTTTTCGATCGCAGGTTCCCGGGCTGGCGAGTTCAAGGTTGCGCCTCTAGCTTCAAAGGTTCCGCGATATACAGATTAGCCGTCATATCCCCTCCATCATTCCCTATTTCCTGTTACACATTTTTGCAGTAAAAAATTCTGAGGTATACAATTTGACCGTCAGGTCCTCATGTTTCCCGGGTATCCCTTGACACCCTATTTCATATTCCATCTCTTTCGACCCTATATGTGACATTCAGAACAATTATGGACAATATACAATGCATATGCTTATTTAGTCCTTCTGATGTTCATCTACACATGCTTTCATCAGAAAAATTTGGACTAGTGACATGGCCATGAACAGTCAATCATCGTAAACATCAACAGACCGACAAGGCCAAAGGTAACGATGCATACATTTTGTTCCTCGTATGTTTACCAATCAAATATCCTCGACTATTTATTCATCTATGCCATGGTAAATATGTTCATGTCATCTGCAACACATACTTTGCAGTTCATAAGAAGTATCAACGAGCGCAAGTGAGACGTCGAACATAGCGCAAGTTCTGCAGACTAAGAGGTATGGTTGCAAAACTCTAGCTCCATATTTCATCCAAGTTGTGTGTATACTTGTACATTTATGCCAGGAACAAAGAAAACAAAAAAATAATGCAAACTACCATTCACATTACTTTTCCTGTTAAAAAAATGTCACCAGGCCTAAACTTATAACACCCGAAATACTATCAATAGAGGGCTTGAACAGTCGTCGAACTGGACAAGTGTTCGTCATGGACATAATGGTCGTCTATAGCACCTACTTGGACAAGGAAAACAAAACTAGATCCATTATGTGTGCTAACATGACAGACAACGAAGCCCTGATGATAGTCACACTGACTATTCCCACACAACTTGTCTAGAAACATGCAGAAAAGATATTGCTAGGTAATGGGATATCCATTACAAATTTTAATATACTGCCCAAAACAATATACGACCATGGTGATTGTGATCGGATTATATCGCTTAACGAAACAAGTATTGTGGAAAAAACTCCCATTGTTTTTTAAGAATATCATTTCGTCCCGGACACAACTATCAACCAACTTGCACAGAGCAACAACACTTACCCAATCGAAACCATCGGTGCAGTTGTCACACTCATGAGAAAACTTGGCTCGCAACACATTCTCCATATAAAAGATGGAGAGTCAGACAACGACAAGGCAATGGTATCGTTCTCCATATCCAGTTTTGTCCTTTACTTTCACATGTCCATGTATCTCGGTTATGTTACACAACTATTGCACTGTTCCATGTTGCAGCTGCAATTGTTCGACACCTATTCAAATTTGTTTTCCTCAATGGAACAACAATTGTATAAAGGGCGATTTCCACTTATGCTCTTCAAAAATATAACAAAGAAAAGAGATGTTAAAGAAAGGATCTTTCGCACAACCCAAGCAACATTTGTAACAGAATTGCAAACATACATAGTACAGGATCTCAAGAAACTAACTAGCTCTACAACTGTTGTGCGTATACATCTACAATTTCATCTTCACTCTGCTAATACAAATTGCCTTCACCAATTTTCTGCAGTTTTTCTTTTTTTTGTTGTGCAGTTGTATATTATATTGTTCAATAGATTAATTGTTATGCTCACGTGCCCAAGTTGAGAGTGTTTTGGTTGCAGTGAATGCGTACTCAACCCCCTTTGAGCATGTATGTGCCAAATGAAACTCTCCTACTTCTGCTTCTACTTTCATAAATGATGATACAATTGATTGTCTACGATGAAGTAAAAAATTCCCTTACATATATAGACATTGCCTCAATGTTGTCATCCGAACCGTCAACAACACAATCTTACATTGTACAATTAGACAGCCTTTGTTACAAGATGTGTTTTTTGGGTTAGAATAATTTCCATATGAAGAATACCTATAGAAAAAGGAAAACAATGTCTACATGTTGCGCGACTTTCAGATACATAGAAAATTTACCTTAAATGAGGACAATGCAATATTGCATATCAGCTGGAAAAAAAAAGAGAAAAAAAATTCATATCAAGCTTTGGCAGGAAACAAAAAAATCTCATGTGTGTCTATATTTTTCCTTCAATACCCAAATGAATGTTCGTCAAACTTGAGTTCTTCGGAGTTTACATCTATGGCTGTAAAATTTTCTTTCCAGAGATTTTGTCTCTTTTTGCGCACTTGAAAAAAGAAGGAGAATCTAACTACAAATCAAATCGTTGTTGTTATTTTGATGTTTTTTTGCATCTCCCAGTAAGAATTTTGCATATTTGTTGGGGTGTCCACATGAAAAAAAGATGGTGGCTAGCTGTGGATTTGTTGGAGGAGTATGCACCTTTTTGGATACCCAAATTGGAAAAATGTTTTACAACTATATAGCCATGGCAGGATTTCTGCATTTTGGGGGTACCCAAATAAAAAAGAAGATGATCTCCAACTATACATTTATGGTATGATATCTGCATTTTCTCAATGCCCTAATTGAAAAAAAGGGCTCAACATGGATTGAAGCATGAACTTGAGATATTTAGAACTCGCTATAGAAATTGGAGAGTTCGGGCATTGGAATTCATACATGCAGGTGCATTTATTGTTGATGTACAAGCGCATAAGATTGTTCGATCCAGGAATGGGAAGCACGAGGAAAAACCCCATACAAAGTATCCAATTGTGAATAACTCAGGCCCATCTTTTGAACCGTCGAAATGGCTTTCTCCTCTGGGCAGAACCATCAGGCATTTCCAATAATATTGGAAATATGGCATTGTTAAAACTGGTAGTGATAGAACATGGCACTATCAGAAGCAAATGTCCATAGTGATCTTGCTTCATGGTAAAATAATAATCGACAAGTTTCTTGTTCCCCATTTGGGGGTTTGGTTATAGATGGGATACAATGGCGAAGCTCCGCTAGTTTTGTGTTGTCTTGTGTTTGGCAGACTTTTGTTCACATCTCATGGCCCTGGTTATTTTCTCATGGGAACATATACCAGATGTAAGAGAAAACCAATGCCACATGTGTTTTTTTATATATATATCGAATTGTTTGATGCATAGGTTGATGCGTATTGCTCTATGGACCCTTGTGGGATCTCACTTGGCGCCTTTTGTGTTCATGCGTTGCCATGTGCCTCAACTTTCAATACATTTGGTGTTTAATTTTCTCTCTCCTTTCCCTTTCTGGTTACTTAGTCATTTTTCGGAAAATGTCTAGGTGCGGGGGTTGGCGGATTCACGTCTTCAAATTTCCACTGATACTTTTATATCACGAGTCCGACCGACCGCTTCCCCGTTTCATATTCAACAAACTTTTTGGATCGCGGATTCCCGGGTAGGCGGCCCAACATTGCATTTCCATTGTTTCACCGCCTGCAAACAACACCCAGACTTCCCTGATCTACAAATTGGCAACCAAATTCCCCTTTATTTTTTCTCGTTTGCTTTCCCTTTCTGGTTACTTAGTTGTTTTTTTGAATGTTTCCTTTTTTCGAATGTCTCATGCTTTTATATACAACACCCAAAGTTCTGCAATATACAAATTGATCGTCGTAGTCCGTCATTGTCCCATGTTCCGTGTTACACATTTTGCAATCAAAATTTGGGATACATACAATTTGACCATCGGGCCCTCACGTGTCTTGAGTAGAACTTGTGGCCATGTTTTCAAGCCCGTCAATATTCCCTATTCCGAGTATGTCTCATGCTTTTATATCACGAGTTCGACCAACTGCTTACCCATTGCATACTTGGCCACTATTACCATCGTCGGTTCCTGGCCAGGCTTGCTCAACATTGCGCTTCCATTGTTCCGCTACCTGCAAACAACACCTGAAATTCCGCACTATACAAATTGATCGTCGAAATCCGTCATTGTGCCCTGTTCCATGTTACACATTTTGCACTCAAAAGTTTGGAGACATACAATTTGACCATTGGCCCCTCATGTCTCCTGAGTAGAACTTGTGGCCCTATTTTCAAGCCCGTCAATATTCCATGTTCCGAGTATGTCTCATGCTTTTATATCATGAGTCTGACCAACCGCTTACCCATTGCATACTTGGCCACTATTACCATCGTTGGTTCCTGGCTAGGCTTGCTCAACATTGCGCTTCCATTGTTCTGCTACCTACAAACAACACCCGAAATTCCGCGATATACAAATTGAACATTGAAATCTGTCATTGTGCCATGTTCCATGTTACACATTATGCAGTCAAAAGTTCGGAGACACACAATTTGACCATCGGCCCCTCGTGTCTCTTGATTATAACTTGTGACCCTATTTTGAAGCTCGACCGACCACTTTCCATACTTGGCCATTTCTTGGAATCTCTTTCGTGGGTTGGCGGGTGGACGAAATGTGCAATGCTTAATCTCTCTTCTCCACCTTCGCACTTCTTTCTAGATATGCAATTATTAAGCTTTAATGCTAATATCTCATCGTGCAAGAACTGTTAAGATTATCATTAATGTCCGAAAGGCTGGAGAAAATTTGTCATTAATACGAATTAAACCAAGATTTGTGGAGAGTTGTGTTATCCTTTCCAAGTATTCATTTCAAGCATCATGCAATCTCTTTCGTGCGTTGTCCGGTTGGCGCCTTTACAAAATCTCTAATCCTTAATCACTCTTCGTCGTCACCGCCACCTTTGCACTTTTTTCTAAATATGCAATTAGTAAGCTTTAATGGTAACAACTCATTACGCACAAACCATGGAGATTGTCATTGATCAACAAAAGGCTCAAGGAGATCTTCCATTGATATGCATTAAACCTAGATTTGCAAAGGGTTATATTATCCCTTTCAAATTTTCATTTCAAACATCATCTGGAGCAAACGGAAATTCCCGTTAACTTATGGCAGTAGTTCGACAACAGTTCTGTCCAGATACAGTAAACACCTTCGGGCATGATGACCAGAGGTTCTAGTACTCCAGGGAATATTCTTACTACTCATCTCCCTCTGCCCAGGAGAAAAAAAGGAGATGGTCCATTGGTGCACCGAGAGATATATTTCAAGCCAAATAATTCCAAGGCAACCACGGCTGCTCAAACAGCCTGCTTGCCTGCATTGATGGTTGGCGCAGAGGTTGATGCAGTCGATTTCGAGTCGGGAGAAGATGGTCTGATAGACGATGATACGACAATGGATGATGGCAATGCAAACGTTGTCCCCACTCGTGCACCCAAATTGAATTCAACCATAATGAGAGGCACTTCCCGGCTCGACGATGGAAGCCCTGACAAGACCAAAATAAGGGGTTTCAGAAAAGAAATCGACGTTGAACACAATAGTCTCTTTGCAACTCAAGAGTAGAAATTCCAGAGGTCCAAATTAGTTTGTTCTGGGCAAAAGTCTTTCACTGTAAGGAAATGGTCTCTTGATGCTCCCAGAGATATATTTCAAGCCAAATAATTATTCAATTGTGGGACCACTCTCTTGTTCTCTATATATACAATTAACATCTTAGGGGATGAGGAACATAACAGCCACTCGTGCAAGGCATATTCGTACTACTCATCTCCTTTCGTCCATAATGGACTAATTTGGGCCTCTGGAATTGCTCATGCAGCCTATGTCCCTGAAGTCTTCGACTGTGAGGAGGTGGTCTCTTGGTGTGTCCTAACTTTCAGTTTCAGGCTCTTTCGCTTGCCCTACAACATTTTTCGTCTTCTTCCTCATGGGAAGCTTGTGAGAACTATCAATTTTACCTGAAGTCTTCGACTGTGAGGAGGTGGTCTCTTGGTGTGTCCTAACTTTCAGTTTCAGGCTCTTTCGCTTGCCCTACAACATTTTTCGTCTTCTTCCTCACGGGAAGCTTGTGAGAACTATCAATTTTACCTGAAGTCTTCGACTGTGAGCAGGTGGTCTCTTGGTGTGTCCTAACTTTCAGTTTCAGGCTCTTTCACTTGCCCTACAACATTTTTCGTCTTCTTCCTCACGGGAAGCTTGTGAGAACTATCAATTTTATCGCGAGGATGGGTTCTTATGTCCTACGTTTGAAAAATTATGGGTTGCTTTCTTGTTGGGGTGCAACGTTGGAGCGATGTTGCGGGATGTCATGCTCTTCGTAGTGGAAACCGCAGATTGGAAACTCTTCTCATCGGGGCCTTTTTCCTGTTATTTGTACAATTGAGTGGTGCCTTACAATGTCTCCAAGTCACCAATGTCAGGAGCAGGAGTGTTGTTCACCTGCTTCAAGCCAAGGAATTATTCCACTGTGGAACCACTCTCATGTTTCTTTGTCGCCTCGAGTCTTCTGCAAGATATTGATATTGTGACAGCGAACATTGACCTTCCGAGGAGAAGACTGCAAGGATTTCCTCAAAAAAAACATGATAATGAGTTTTGTATGCATGTTAAAGAGCATCTCGATGGCTCCTACATGTTGCAGATCATGTACCTATGTTTATGACAAATATGTTCAATGTTTTGGTGCAAAGAACTCAGTCCAATTTCTATGGATAGATATACACTGCCCAATATTATTTTTTTTAATGGATTTCTATTAAAAAAATTGCCTTGGAATCTTGGTTGTTGCTTCTTTGTTGAATTTAACACCTCTTCTCATTGGGATGGTTCAATAGTCTCGTAGTTCTTGAATATTGTATTGGCTAAAGTAATTTGATCTAATATGGAGCATGTAACAATTATATGACAATGCATTGTGTCGATCCCATCAGGATTTTATGGAAACAAAAATGAATTTCAGACAGTTTCAAACCAACATTCAATTCTATTCGTAATGCAGATAGAACATAGCAAGACCAAATCATGATGCGGCAGTTGGGGCCCCACCCTAGAAATTTCGTTTTCATCTCGGCCTTGCTAAGCAAATGATTTTTTATTTCCCTTTCGCTTCCTTGATTCCTTTACCCTGAAAGGGAACATTTTATTAGTTTTCCATCCCCTGGGCTCTATTTGAGCACTTTTTACTTTATTAATGAAATTACCAAATTTCTTGTTCGCGACTAAATAAAAACTAATAATAATTGATCTATGGTGGTTGTAGTCAAATGGGACTATGAAATCAACTACAATTTTAAAATTCAAGATTGTCGTTGTTGTTTCTAGACATGCAATTATTAAGATTTAATGCTAACAACACATCATGCAAGAAGTTTAATACTTAAGTTAATATGTCAAAGTCATGGAAGAATGTATCAAGAAAACAATTACTCCCACGAGTTGCAATAAAAACTAATCTTCAACAAAGCATTTGCTCACACCCTTTTTAATGGTACAAGCACAATAGAAAACGAGTAAGTGGATAAAATATTGGACTAGAAAATGATGGTTTTGCAACAATGGGGATTGTTTGAGACCAATTCCCGCTTAATAAAATTGCCCTCTGCTTTTCTATTTTCCCACTCTTTTATCCCTTTCTTTTCCCTCTTCTATACTTAAACAAATTCCCCTTTCTTTTCCCTCTTCTATACTTAAACAAATTCCCCTTTCTTTTCCCTCTTCTATACTTAAACAAATTCCCCTTTCTTTTTCCCCTGTAGTTTCTCTTTCTGGTTACTTAGTCGTATTTTCTGAAAATGTCTTGTTGTGTGGCTTGGCGGATTCACGGGTTCACATATTTATTCATGCTTTTATATCGTGATTCCGACCGAGCGCTTCCCCTTTCCATACCAATCCAATTTTTTGATCACGGGTTCTCGCCCAGGCGGTCTCTAAATTGCACTTCCCTTTTTCTGTGACCTGCAAACAACATTCCGACTTCTGCGATATGCAAATTTACTTACGGACTCCCACATCATCCCCTCTTCCGTGTTACAGATTTTGCACTGAAATGTTTCTATACATACAATTTGACCGTAGAGGCCTCACGTCTCCTCGAGAACCCTTGTCACCCTATTTTGAAGCCCATCCGATCGCTTTCCACACTTGGCTATTTCTTGGAATCTTTTTCGCAGATCGTCGGGTTGGTGGGTTCAGGAAATTTCCAATTTCTAGTCGTTATTTCCTGTGCCCTCCACCTTCAGACTTATTTAAAAGTATATGCAATAAGTATACAACTTCTCTAGAAACATATAGAAAAGATCTTGCCAGGAAATGCAATATCTATTATAGATTTGAATATATTGGCCCTTCTTTTCCCTCTTCTATACTTAACCAAATTCTTGTTTCTTTTTCCCCTTTACTTTCTCTTTCTGGTTACTTAGTCGTTTTTCCGAAAATGTCTAACTGTGCGCGTTAGCGGACTCACGGGTTCACATTTGCACTCGTGCTTTTATATCGCGACTCTGATCGGCTGCTTCCCATTCCATGCCTAGCCACTTTTCAGATCGCGGATTCTCGAGTAGGCAGGCTCTAGATTGCACTTCCATTGTTTCGTGACCTGCAAACAACACCCAGACCTCCATGATATACAAATTTACTGTTGGATTCCCACATCATACCCTCTTCTGTGGTACACAGTTTGCACTCAAAAGTTCGTAGACCTGCAATTCGACCTTCGGGGTCGTCACGTCTCCTCGGGAACTATTGTCACCCCATTTTGAAGCCCGTGTGTCCACTTTCCATACTTCACCATTTCTTGGAATCTCTTTCGTGCCTCCAATTCCTAATCGTTGTTTCTTATGCCCGCCACCTTCGCACTTCTTTCCAAGTATGCAATAATTGAGGTTTAATGTTAACATCTCACCATACCTCCAAGAGACAATCATACTAATTGTCCCTAGACAAACTGTCCAGAAACATGCAGAAAATATCCTGCCAGGTAATGGGATATCTATTACAAATATCAATATATTAGTGAAACGAGTCCCACAGACCGTTTCCCTATTCCATACTTACCGACTTTTTCGCATGCGGGTTTATGGACAGATGGACTGTACTTCCAGTGTTCCTTGACTTGCAAACAACACCACGGCTTTCGTGATATACAAATTGACTTTTGGACTCCCAAATGAGCCCCTCTTCCGTGTTACACAGTTTGCACTCAAAAGTTCTGATACATACAATTTGACCGTCGGGGCCTCATGTCTCCTCGAGAACCCTTGTCACCCTATTTCGAAGCTCGTCTGACCACTTTCCACACATGGCCATTTCTTGGAATCTCTTTCACGCATCGTCGCATTGGCGGGTTCAAGCAATTTCCAATTCTTGTTTGTTGTTTCCTGTGCCTGCCACCTTCACACTTCTTTCCAAGTATATGCAATAAGTATACAACTTCTCCAGAAACATGCAGAAAACATCTTTCCAGGAAATGGGATATCTATTACAAATTTGAATATATTAGCCCTTCTTTCCCCTCTTCTATACTTAACCAAATTCTTGTTTATCTTTCCCCTGTACTTTCTCTTTCTCATTACTTAGTCATTTTTTCGAAAATGTCTAGCTAGGCGGGTTGGCGGACTCACGGGTTCACAATTGCACTTGTGCTTTTATATCGCGACTCCAACCAACCACTTCCCCATTCCATACTTAGCCACTTCTCCGACAGTGGATTCCCGGGTAGGTGGGCTCTAGATTGAACTTCCATTATTCCATGACCTGCAAACAACACCCTGACTTACGCGATATACAACTTTACAACCATACTCTCACATCATACCCTCTTCCGTGTTACATAGTTTGCACTCAAAAGTTTTGAGACCTGCAATTTGACCGTTGCGTCCTCACGTCTCTTGTGGAACTATTGTCATCCCATTTTGAATCTCCTCCGTCCACTTTGCATACTTCACCATTTCTTCGAATCTCTTTTGCGGATTGTCGGGTTGGCGGGTTCACGAAATATCCAATTCCTAATCATTGTTTCATGTGCCCGCCGCCTTCACACTTCTTCCCAAGTATGCAATAACTGAGGTTTAATGCTGACAACTCACAATGCCTCGAGGAGACCGTCATAATAACTATCCCTACACAACTTGTCCAGAAACATACAGAAAATATCCTGCCAGGTAATCGAATATCTATTACAAATATCAATATATTAGCGAAAACAAATTCCACCGACCATTTCCCTATTCCATACTTACCAACTTTTTTTCTTGTGGGTTCCTAGACAAGTGGGTTCAAGATTTCCCTTGCATTTTTCCGTGACCTGCAAACAACACCCAGAATTTCGCGATATACATGCAGAAAAGATCTTTCGAGGTAATGGGATATCTACTACAAATTTCAATACATTAGCGAAAATGAGTTCGACCAACCGTTTCCCTATTCCATACTTAGCCACTTTTTTTATTGCGGGTTCCCAGACAGGCGGGCTCAAGATTTCCCTTCCATTGTTCGGCGACCTGCAAACAGCACCCGAAATTCCACAAATATACAATCTGGTCGCTGAACTGCCACATCATGCACTCTTCCCTTTTACGCCTTTTGCAGTCAAAATTTCTTAGACATACAATTTGACAATCGTGCCCTCACCTCTCCTGAGAATCCCCTGTAACGCTATTTTGAAACCCGTCTGACCGCTTTTCATACTTGGCCATTCCTTACTTTCTCTTCCCTGTCCCCGTCATCTTCGCACTTATTTATAATAAAAAAATTGTT
>SNQJ01S0068107.1:37840-64332 GCA_010110895.2 Picea sitchensis | reverse complement strand
ACAAAAAGAAAAATGGAAAGTGATGAAAGAACTCTTTACAAATCCACTCAATGAGTGAGATGGATTACACAATGCAATGGTGCAAATATGCTCTTGACAAGGATGAAGTCCTCAAGAGAATAGAGGCAGCATAACATTACTTTCAATTCCTTGAAGAAATGAGGTGCATCCATGGCTTTTTATAGCATTCATTTGGGTTATTGTTTAATTGTTTCGTAGTGTGAAAAGAGGCCAATTAGGGCATTCCTAGGTCTTTGACCAGCCCACCAGTCAGATCCAGTCCAGATTTGAGGGTCAAATCGGCTTGGGAGCTGAACCATAAGTGGGTGGGAGGCCGACCACTTCCATAAATGCGTCGTTTAGCAGGTGCGCGACTTTTTGCACTAACAGTCACGTATCATGCACATGTGTGTGCTTTCTACGTTCCTGTTACGCGCATGTGCACATGCGCCCAATGTCTTCATAGCGCCCTTCAATTTTTCACTACTTTGTATAGTTTTTGACCCTTTTATGAGTGCTTTGGTATTAATTCAGGTCCATGGATGACTTCATTGTTGTTTGACGATGCTGATTTCTTGTAACCATGTGCAGACGAAATTTCAGTGATAACAAATGCCCACTGATGGATGAGGTTAGGAGCATACGTATAGCTGAAATCCATCAATGTTTCTTCTACTGAGAATGTTGGTGTAAGAGAGATCAATAGTGGGATCATCCAAAGCGATCCGTTGGAGGGAAAAAGGAACCAGTAGGACCCGACCTTCCATGGGGTGCGTAAAATAGTAAAATGTGTACAAACGAGGCAGGCATGCCCCATGCTCGTGTTATGTAACTCCAAAAAAGATGACGGAAGTGTTGGTGTAGACAAATACAGCGCCCTCGGGGGCAGTCGAAAATAAAGGCAGAAGAAAATTATGCAAATGAATATACTCTGAATAGTAGGTAGTGATTGCGGTAATAAGTATTACCGATTATGTGGGCATTGATAGCCCAACCAATTTCAGAGGTCTTCGGCAAATGAAAGAACTAACTGCAATAGTCACAAAGTAAGACCCACCGTAACATGAGAAAGTGTTGGCGTCGAATGTTATGGGGGTCAATGATAGCAGGGAGCAATGGTGTTTCACCCTGTGCCGTCTGAGATCTCTCATTGAGTGGATAATGAGAATCAAAATATTGTCGCCCTTCTGGAAAACTGTGCTGATGTCGACAAAAAGGGGGACGTGACTCCCAGAAGCAAAGGGCTTTGTGAAATCTACTAGGTGAAGTGAGGAAGTTGAGGAGGTACATGGATGAAGTCAAGATGTTGGAAGACTCAAAAATTCCCTTGGTTGGAGTTTGTGGGAGATAAAAAGTGGCTGCAACCGTTCAACGAGGTCGAGTGTCAAGGGGACGAGAAGACCGGGGATAAGTTGTGCCAGAGGCGGAACAAGGTGAACAAATTCAGAGAGAAGAGGTAAGTGGCCTGTGGGGTACTCTAAAGATATGGATGATGCCTGCAAGGGTATATGGTAAGTAGTGCCCCAACCAAGGATGACATGGTTTGCGCTTTGCCAAAACAGGAAAAAAGGTCGTCAGAAGTGATGACAAAAAGGGTAATATAACTGTTGGAAACAAAAGGTGTTTGTACAATAAAATAAAGAATATTGTTGGGTGAAGTGTACAAATACAGAAACGGGTGCCCTAGTGTGATGTGGTTAGCCCAGATAGGGTGCAATGTGCTCGAAGAACTGGTGGAGGGTGGGGGCCCCATGGGTGGATTTCTGTATGAGGTAAATGAAATGAAGGGAAATTTTTGCAGATGGGTAAACTGATTGTGGGTGAAATGGAAGGCTCATGATACTGCGGAGGTGCAGTAAAAAATAGAACCAAGAGATAATCTGGGAGTCTTTTGGGCAAGCTAGCAAAATGAGGAAAATGAGTATGTGGTTAATTTGTGACATGATGTAAGACTATCGAGACTCCCATCCCTAAAGGGTTTGTGAAAAACAACATGAGTGTCAAAAGTGACAAAAGGTGCTATAAATGGGACGACTCATGTGGGTAATAATGCTACCGGGTGACAGTAACGAAGATGCAAATGGAGGTATGGGCACTGCAGAGCCGGAAATGGGGATCCTAGAGGAAAATGTCAGAGGGTGTGACTGGAAATGTAAGTGCGATATAGATGGAAAGACTACATGCCAGTGCTGAGTATATACCTGAAGGGGTTGTGCTGATGTATGTTGATCAAGTACCTGCACACATGAAAACCAAATACCCGACATGAACAATATCTGAAGAGAATCGAAGATATGAGCATGTATTTGATAAGTGTAAATATGCGCAGGCATACCTGACCAGGGTATGAAACAATGGCGCCCCAGGGGCTCAAGATGAAAAGAGGCCCAGGGACTGCTGTGATCTAGATGATGAGATGTTGATCCCGTGGCTGAAGATGGATCGAGAAATGGACACTGTCGGCTCCTAGAATGGTGAGTGGAAATTTGGAAAAAAGGCCTATATATAGATGTAGGGCCCACATTGCCACCTCATTTGTACTTGATGCTATAGTGATTGGACGAGAAGCATTCAGAGGAGATTTTGAGATTCGGGGAGGACGAGGCATCCGATTGAGAACCCGCGAGTATCAGGTTAGTGGTCTGATCATCCTACATAGAATTAGGATTTCATTTTTTGGGCAGGGGATGTACGGAGGGCCGTACAGAGGTATTTAGGGGATATGGGCCCCAAATGCACAGGCGATCCAGTAATAGGCATGCATATGTGCGTGCCTGTCCACCGGATATATGTGCATGGGGGCACGGTGGAGGGGATTTAAGGCATGCTCCAAGGGCATGCCTGTGGGTTGAACAGGCGCGCACAAGTGCGCGTCTGTAGGTTGAACAGGCGTGCATCTATGTGCACCTGTATGGTGAACAGGTGCGCCTGGGAGCACACCTGTGAAGCAAACAGGTGCGCACTGATGCACACCTATGTAATGAATAGGTGCGCACACATGCACACCTGTGTAGTGAACAGGCGCGCATGTGTGCGCGCCTGTGGGTGACAAAACCACGCCTTGGAGGCAAGGTTAAAGTGTATAAAACGAGTCATTTTGATGTTTTTGAGGGTTTCTTGAGCTGATATAGGACTCTGTGTTGTGTCTGCAGGTGTATATTTGTTACGATGCCAGTGGGTTGCCAAGAGCGAGATTGGTCCCAGCGGCGAGACGCCGTGGCAATTGAGGCGCCCGGTGTGCATACGACTTTGGCAGCCTGTGGGTTGCGAAAGTTCTTTGAGTGCCCGTTGATACAGGCACAGGAGTATCTCCTACAGTTCCTGATCCAGATGTGGAGTCCGGAGATGCACTGCTTGCTTGTGTGAGGAGAGAAGATCCCCTTCACTACGGTGGAGGATGTATATTTCTTGACTGGGATTCCATTTTGGGGAACGCCCTTACCGGTGGAGCCGGTGCTGCCTAGGGATACGCCGCTCACGACTATTGGCCGGAGATATTTTTCAGGTCAGAACTTTATGTACGGGACAGTTGTGAGCATTGCGTCTATAGATTCCCTGGCGCATCGCTGTATAGCAGGGATGATTGTACAAGTATATGGGTCACTGGCGACCTAGCGGATCAGCGGTGGCCATCTTCTGGTGCTGGAGAGAGTATTGGACGGCGAGTGTTTCGCCTGGGGGATTACGCTACATGCGAGGATGGTGGTGCAGTTGGACCACTGTCGGTCAACGGATACGAGGGAGTTTGCCTTCGGGTCCATCCTGGTGGCCTGGTTTTTAGAGAGGGTGTCGATGTTGCACCCGAGGATTCTATTAGGTGCGCCTGGTGCGTGAGAGCCGCGGCTAAGGTGGTGGTCGACTATGTTGCTTCGCCATGGTGGTGGCGAAGGTGGCCACTTCTTTTCCGCAGAGGTGAAGCAAGTATGGTGGCATATGCTGCAGGTGATTTTGCGTTACCCCTAAGCCGGGGTGGACTTTCAGGATGATCCAGATATGGTGCTACCTCCAGCGGAGGTTTTTGATCATCGAGGTATGTTGATGATGTTTGATGTGTATGTTTTTTCTATTTTTTGAGATAGCAGTCCATATGTATATGATATAGATGCTGATACTATCTGTTGTTTGTGTGCATGTGCATATGTGGCACCTCGCGGGCGTGAGGTGGAGTTGTAGAGAGCGATGGCTCGTCGGGATCCAGAGAGACTTCTGCAGGGAGAGAGACGCCGACATGAGGATGCTGCGGTGCGACCAGTTGAGCTAGAGAGGGCAGTGAGGAGGCGTCGTTTTGACAACCTGGGTGCTGGGCCATCACACGCTCCTCCGGCAGCGGCCGAGGTGGATTTTGAGGATATACACCGTCATCTGGAGATGGTGTTACGGGATGTGTCTGAGGGCATGTGGTCTCGCATCCAGGACGAGAGCTTCCTGGAGCAGTGTGTGGGGGTTCCGCCGCCATGGTGGGCCATAGTACGATGAGTAGAAATGGCTACTGCTATGACGAGCGGACGACTACCGCCAGGGCAGGAGGGGCCTATAGGGGGTGGACCACCACCGCCTAAGGCAGGTGGTGGTGGACTGCCACCGCCTGAGGGAGGGGTAGGTAGGGGTGCTTTAGAGGCACCGTGAGTGGTTCTTTATGTATTTGATGTATGGATATATTTTTTTTATATAGGCTAGTGAGCCCATTTTGTACCGAGGTGCTACATTGGCCTACGGATACTTATATTTTTTGTATGTAAACATTCAGATGGCCCAGTGGATCTATTGATATAAACATGAGTATACATTTTTGATATCTATGTGGTGTTTACATGTTTTTTGTTTTGATGATGTCTGTTCTATATATATGTTGTGACAAGTTTTTGGATATGTTTATGTATGTGTAGAGGTAGCTTGATGGGATATATGCCAATCTAACACCATGTTAGCTATGTTATCTGTGATTTGATTCAATTATCTTGGAATATGTGTAAATGTAACGGAATCAAAATGTCGAGATAAAATCCTAACCTGTAGGTATTTGCGAAAGAGGCAAGGATCGCATACGCGGTACACATTGTTGAGCTGGAGAACGACTAGTTGGGAGTCGAGGAAAACGCTAAGGTGACGAATACCATGATGCTGGGTGTCGGCCAGGAGGCCAATGACAACAGTGTATTTTTCTTGGTTGTTGGTCGCTGAACCCAAATATATGCCACTCGAATGGAGCATTTCATGTGAGGGGGTGTAGAGAGCCCAAGCAGTCGAAGCGAGATTTTGTGTCCAACGGCTAGCATCGTCGGCGTAGCCAATGTGGTAGGCTGGTGGAGGAGGCATATGTCAAGAGCACAAATGATAGTTTAGACGTGAGGGATGGAGAACAAAGATTAAAAACACTAAAAAAGAAAATAACCTAAAGTAGAATGACTACTTTTAAGCATAAAATTTCTTTAAGTATAACCCGTTGATGGGTTCTTTGAGAGAGAGACCTTCGGGAGAGGCCAGAATATATGCGCCTTTGGTGAGGCAATGTTGAATGATGTATGGGCCATGCCAGAGTGACTCAAATTTTCCATGGCCAAAGGTATCATGAGCGATATCGTAGGCAAGGACGAGGTCGCCTTTGCGAAATGAGCGAAGGTTGACATGTTGATCAAAGGTAGCCTTTGACCATTTTTTAGTTGCCTCATTGTTCTATAACGAAGATCGACGATCTTCATCCAAAGACTCTAAGTTTAGAAAGCGCTGCTCCATTGGAGAAGTGTCGGGTAATAGCTCGATTGCGGTGTGTAAGGTAGGAATTTCTCACTCGATGGGAAGAGTAGCCTCAACTCCATGGACGAGGTGCAATGGTGTGAAGCCCGTAGCAGTTTTCACCACTGTACAGTAAGCCCATAGCGCGGAAAACAACATATGGTTCCAATTGGTCTTATGTTTATTAACCGTGCACTGTAACATGGTCTTGAGAACCTTGTTAACGACTTCGACCTGTCCATTCGATTGAGGGTAATATAGTGAGGCAAACGCGTGAGAGAATGCTAACCGAGATGAGAGTTCGACGAAGATCTCATTCTCAAAGTGCTTCCCATGGTCTGAAACAAGTTGGACTGGTATGCCAAAGTGAGAGATGACATGGTTAAAGAAGAAACCCGCTGCAGTGTCAACGGTGTTGTTGAAGGTGGGAATAGCTTCGGCCCATTTGGTGAAGTAATCAACTACTACAATAATGTATTTGTGACCATTGCTGGAGGGGGGATTACAAGTCATGAAGTCGATGCCCCATTTACAGAAAGGGCCGACAGTGATGACTGGATGAAGGAGAGCAGGTGGCGCTTGGGATTTTTTGGTGTAGAGTTGACATTGCTCACATCGTTTCACGGCGTGAATGCAATCGTGAAACAAAGTAGGCCAAAAGTATCCTGCTCGGATAATCTTCTGAGCAGTGGAGATGCCCGAAAGATGGCCCCCACATGCGCCGTTGTGGTAGTCGTTTAAGACTCTATCGGTGGGGTGAATTTGGATCTGATTATAACCAGAGAATCCATCCATAAAGGATAGAGCCTAGTGGCTGGCGCAGTCCTCGATAATTTGGTCGATGAAAGGCGTTGGGAAGTTGTCTTTGGGACATGCGTGATTGAGATCATGAAAGTTGGTGCAAACAAGGATAGTACCCTATTTTTTGTTAATGGGTACAGGGTTGGAAACCCATGATGTGTAGGCGATGGGGTAGATGAACCCGGCGGTGCGTAATTTGTCAATTTCGGATTTGATAGCCACGGCTTTGGATGGGTGTAGCGGTCATTGTTTTTGGAGAACCGGTGTAATGTCGGGCCAGGTGTCGATGCGATGTTCAAAAATAGAGGGATCGAGGCCAGGCATTTTTGTGTATGACCAGGCAAAAATATCCCTATATTCTTGGAAGAGGGATTTGTATGCGGTGAGTTCTTGAGGAGTGCAAGCAGCTCCAATGATGATTTCCTCAATGACGCCATTTTTTATGGAAATGTCGATTTTAATGGTTGGGGAAATGTTGGCCATGTTGCCTTCTTAAAAAGCATCAGGGGTTGGGATGGGATTTTTGAACCAATCGATAGTCCATGATGGGATAAAGTCTTTGGTTTTGACTGTGTATATAGGATGTTAGTTAGGAGGCGTGGATACTCCTGGTGGAAAGAAGAGTGCGCGGTGGTGTAGCGCATCCCATGGGTAGTCAGGATGGTTTATCACTTCAATTATTTCCTCGTCGCAGAGGAAGTGACGGGAATACAAGGGGTCATGAGGAGTGATATCGGTGACGGTGTTCGTGTGGTTTTCCCTGGTGTGGAAGAGGCAGGGGGGTCTATGTTAGGAGATGGTGAGGGTTCACTCGGCATAAACCAGATATTAAATTACTGAGGGGTAACCATGGTAGTTGGGTGTAAAATGTCTGTAGGGGAATGAGCGATAGAGTTGGGGGGATTGGGGGGTGATTCCTCAGATAAGTCATTTAAGAACCAGGGAGGCGTTGGAAGGGCCTCGGGTTCGGGAGAAATGACATGAAGATATTCTAGTGGAAAATTAATGTCAATTATCGACTCGTTGGGTCAGTGAAGCAGGGTCAATTGACGTTTCTTGTATTCAAGGATCAAAGGACACTGGTATGTAAAATGAGCTAACGAGTTGCAGAGAGAAAGGGCATCTCATACGCTCATTGACTGAAGTGGTGACATAACAGATGTCAGTGATATTGGTTGAGGAGGATGTAGCAGGATTGGGGTTGTTCTGGAAGTTCTGGCATACCGCGGCTAATGTCTGCTGAAAGCGTGGCAGTGCCGGGCAATGGTGGGTATAATGGCCATACTCTGAACATATAGAACAAGCGTATTTTGTGCGCAACCCTTTGCTACTTGTATGAGGGGTGGTAGTGGAAGTACCAATGATAGTGGCGAGTGTTGAGGGAGTTTGATTGAGTGGGATCAAATTCCGTAACTCTGGTAAAGACGGGCAGTTATTGGTTGGGTGTCCCTCTTTCTCACATAGTGTGCAAGGTGGTGGGATGTGGGGAGGAAGTGGATCTATGGGCTCCTTCTTCTTTCTCCTGCCCCCAGCTGTGGCAGGGGGGTTAGTGAGGTGGGTTGTAGTGGGTATGGTGGGAGTAAGTAAGGGAATCGTCATTGGGATTCCTTCTGTTTGGGGGGGAAGGGATGGTCGAGGGACCATCTCTGGTGGATGTAAATACCAAACGAGAATTGCTAACACCATATTGGGGAGGGTAAGCGTTGATGCTACCTGGAAAGATTTGATGCCTGGGGGAGGGTAAAATAAAGGAATTTGAGTGATGGCTTGGGGAACTGTCTCCCAGGTTGGGATGTGTCCCTGAGGAGAAGCGAATTTGTGGAATGTTGAGGTCAACGAGTTCGTAGGAGGCTCCTATGGGAGGGGTTCTGTGACTATGGGGACGTCAGGAATGACTGAAGCCTCCTGAGGAGGAAGATTATCCTCTGTGTGAGTTCCATTAGATGATATGACGCATACCTGATTGGAAGGATGAAGGAGCGGGGGTGCTCCATGGTAAGTTCCTAATAATGATGGATCCTTGAAAATTCCAGGACCCATATCGATGAGGGGATATGCGTTGTGGTTGGTCTAGATGAGAGAAAGAATGTTATCGATGTTGGCAGATGGGTTAGGTTCGTAGTGGGAAACCTGTTCAATGGTAATGATCTTCCCGTTGTGGGGGAACATCATTGTGCGAAAGACGGAAGAGGCCACTGCCTTCATAGCGTACATGTAGCTATGACGGAACAGGATATTGTAATCCAGTGGGGCGTCGATAACTTCTATGTCAATAAGAATGGTTTTTCCCCTGAGTTCTACGGGGACATTTTGGAAGAGCCCTTTCGGAGATGATGGTCATCTGTCGTAAGCTCATAAGGTGATGGCAGAGGGTATGAGTTCGGGAGAACCATGTTTCTGCCATACTGATTTGGACATAATGCACGTAGATGCACCGATGAACTATGATGTTCTTTATTTTTACTGGGATTTGGAAAGCGATCAAGGTGGGAAGGCGAGGTTCTCCACTGTCGAGATCGAACGTAATGAGTCGAGTATCTGCTGGGTCGAATTCCCCCAAGGAGGAAAGTAATGATTTTCACTGAGTGGGGAAAGTCTGGAGGACCTCCAAAACTGACATGGCAGCCGATGATTGTGCTAAGTCATCGACAAAACTATAGTTATGAGCTGCCCTAGCCTGTGGGTTTTGTACATTCCTGTGCAATGGAATGCGAGGGATGCAAAGAGGTGGCTCAGTGTTAGGGCGAGGGATCACCAACAGGGGTCCCATTTTTGCAGGGTTTGTCTCTAGAGGGATGGGAGGAGACTCGACAGGTGTATGATACTGACGGTTACGTGTTTGCAGAAGGATTTCTTCCTCACTAGTGAGGAGGATCATGCGATCTGCTGGATTGTTGGGGTTGAGGTACTGTCCCACCTGAGGTGGGGGATGTTGTGTATCATGCTGGGTGTTTATCACTCCTTGATGTGGAATAGGATTCTGCAGCACAACAGGCGGGGGTTGTTGCACGTATTGTTGTGGTGCCTGCTGGGGGGCAGGCGGTGTTGGAGAATGAGGAAGACTACCAGAGTCTTTCAACTATTTGAAATCAACGATTTGGGGGCAATGATGAGTGTAATGGCCAAACTCACCACAAAGGGCACAAGGGAATATGGTTTTAACATTATTGTTATTTCTCCCTTGGCATTTATTATTATTGCCTCCTTGGGGGTTCTGATTCCCCTGGTTCTGGTTTTTCCCAGCAGGTTGGTTCTGTTGGGGGGGATTTCTGCCTTGACCTAGGTTATTGTTGTTCCTATTTCATCCTTTCTTCTGGTATTGTTCGATGGATGGGTCGGATTGGTTGTATTCAGTTGTTCAAAATTTTGATATTGTTGAACGGGAGAAGGTTGGACGAAATTCACCCCCGCATGAGGATGTGGGGGAGCCATGGGTTGTGGTGGACCAGGAAATGGGAAATACAGATTCTGTGGAGGTAGTGATCGATAAGGTACATAGGAAGGCATGGTGCTTTCACTAGTAATATAGGCTGAGGTAGAGGGAGTACCAGAACTCGTCGGAACAGGTGGATGTATGGGGGGTGCCGGTGGTGGTCCACTAATGGGTGGTGGTATAGCAACAGGGTATGATTGTTAATAAGGTGGTGGGGGGTAATAAGGAGTGCCCCCGTATGCCGATGGGTATTGGGGTGTTCCATACATCAATGGTTGTTGGGGTTGTGGACCGTGATGAGTGGTGGTACCAATCAGTCTGTCTGTTGAGTGAGACATCCCAGGTTTGTCCTGACCAAATGGGATAGGTTTGGGAAGATCAGGAAGTACCGTGTATAAGTACCCTGACTGTGCATAAATCAGGTCATACTGTTGGGCCTTACTGATGGCTTCCTCTTCAGATTGAGGGAAGGTGGAAGCTACATCCTTACCTAGAAGAGAGACAAGTGATCTAAGAAACCAGTCGAGACATTGTTGCTTGGTGGTTTCTGCTTTGCACAAACTACGTCGCCTATGCCACTCATGAATGTGGTTAGCGATGTGTGTGGATGAGGTTTGTTTGAAATTAGAAAGTATTTCTAGACCATTGTCATGGTGAATGGGTAATTGGAATAAGGTCAAGAATTCTTTGGCCAATGACTGAAAATTTATGTGGGATCCTGATTTTTCTTCTACATACCATTTGGCCGATGGGCCAGTGAGTGTGCGTTGAAATAATTGCAGTCTCATGGAATTATCCATAATGCTATTGGAGGAGCACCATAGGTGAAAGGTCATGACGTGGTTGGTAGGGTCATCGCCTGCCTTTCCTTCAAACTTTGGTATGTCCGAAGGTAGTTTGGTGGGCATTGCAGGCCAAGTGGGGTCATGCAATATAGGATCATTGGTAAGTTTGCTGAGATCCGGTATGGTGAGAGAGGCCAAATATGGCATCTGCAGTGGGGGGGAAGGATTAGCTCCTTCCATGGTGTGAGTTTGTTGTGAACCTGACTCTTGAGGGGGGCTAGGTGGGTTGGTGCTTCCTCCTTGAGAGGAAGTTGGTCCCCCGCTTCCGTGTAAAGGAGAGCCAGTGAACGGATGACCTTGGGAAGTGGACCCAAGTAATGTAGAACCAAGCAAAGCTGATACTAAAATAGTAGCACTCATAGGAGTGTGTGAAGGAGGTGTCGATGAGTGGGCAATACTAGACACTCCCCCTAAGATGGGAGGGAGGTTGAGCAAGCGTCGTGAACGACGGGGGTTCTGTGGTTCCCCTATGGTGTATGAATAGCTGTGTGAATGTGTGTAAAGAGTGGTGAGAGTAATATAGAAACAAGAGCCTTTGCATTGAATGTTTACACAATATATATATCCAAATCAAACTGTAATCAGAGATGCATCATACATAAAATGTTTTTTGAAAAATAAGCATATATGTGGGGAAGTGGTTTTTTTGTCCTTATGGGGAATCAAAAAAGAAAACAAATGCTCGTGTCCTAGAAGATGTAATGTCCTTCCTCTCAAATAGAACTGGACCTTCTAATAGTACTCAACAATGGGGTCTGAAGTCACTGGAAGAGAAACTAGTGAAGGATGAAATAATTGGTTATAATGAGGGGTAAAGGGGGCATATCCCGAAAGAGCTGGAGATATTTCCCAATAGCCACACAAAATCCAATCAAGGTGCAATTGCAGCCCACAATTTCCACCTGGGTAGATGTCCTAATTTTGGTCACTAGGTACCTCGGTCAAAGTGTGACATTTAGATTTTCGGCCTAAGAAATGGGTCACGGGATGGATCCCGTCCAAGAGGTGGGCACCTCAAGGGGGGACGCACAGAACAACCGGACCTCGGCCTTCAACCCTTCACAGGTATCTCCCTGCCTTATGGTAATTGGAACACTTGACTTGGAGGATTTTCAGTTCCCTATTTGACAACGTCTATTGTTTTGAAAATGAGAGAACCAGATAACAGGGAGTTATTTGGATGCCTATCCCCGGAATCCTACCTAGAATAAAAAAATTCTTTTGGCACCTCCTGTGGAGGAAAACTTAGTGAGTTTTTAGAAATATTTTAGATGCAGTTGTTTTGGGAGGTTGGGGGTGCAAACCAACCTCGTTGATTAAAATGGGAGTGGATAGTCTCGTCAAGAAAAGAGTGGGGTTTTTTCGGAATCCCTTTGGAGGAAACTTACTTTGACCTCAACGTTTCAAGAAGAAGCTATGTGAGTGATAAGTGACTTTTGTGTGTGAGTGAAAGTGTGCCAATTTTTAGTGAATTAGGTGTCACCTTGCCGCATGTGGACTTTGCTTGGTCCTTACAAGTGTTGATTTACCTAATTAACTAAGTGCCTTTGGTACAACCTTGCGTAATTCAAAAGTCCTAGGAAGCTATCATGTGGACATGTGGGTCCATTACTATCCCTTTAACTCCCTATTGTGATGTAATCTAGGAAAAGCTTGAAAACTATCCTAGATTGAACATGTGGGCATGTATGGGCCCGTTACAAAACCTTTAAACTCTCTTAGTGTTTTGATCTAAGAAAGTAAACTTCAAGCACTATCCTATATTTGTAGCATGTGGGCATGTATGGGCCCATTACAATATTAATATGTGTTTGAAAAATAAAACTAAGAGGGGTCCCAAGAAGGGTCGTTGTCCTCTACCTAAAGGTTTTAAACTTTGTTTAAGGGAGGTGAAATTGTTTCACAATCTTTTTCTGATAATCAAGGTCACTTGGAGGCACGAGAGAAGAGCATACTAAGTGATTGTTACTCAACTTCTGGTCCCAATGTAAGTTAAATGTGATTAAAAATGATTTCCAACTTATATTATGAGTCAAAACAAGCCATCTGTTGTTCCTGAGTCTGTACTAAGGCTTAAAATACAGTGTCAAGGCATCCGAAAGTATGGTAATGGTTGATAAAGGGTTTTGCTAACCTTCGGTATGGGAAGCTAATGAGGATTTCTGCGTTCATGCTGTCTTGCTTCCAACTGTTCCTGGGTTGCGATATCTTGTTCAATGGACGCCCATGAACATTCTAATTCTTCTCGGGTATTAGCAGTTCTAAGGGTCGTGCTGAAAAGGTTTAACGCGATATTAGTTTGATCTGATATCCCGAGTTGAATGTTAGGTTGAATTACCATGGGTATAGTCATTGAGGAACAGTTAGAGTATGGAAAATATTTAACGAGAGATTTTTAATGGCTGATTCAATTCGGTTGAACATAAGAGAAATCTTTGTGTGAAGAACGAAATAGGACTACAAACGAAAGGCCCTTTCCCGTAACTGTATGGTTTTTTGTAAAAGGTGTGAAATGAGAGAAGAACATCTAATTGTAAGTAACATAAAATTCTTATCGGTGAAAAACACGCATACACATAGAAGATGAAATGAACGTAATTGACATGATGCAAGTAAACACAGAATCCTGTAATTGTAGCTTGGTCTTACACCCGCTGATAGAAGATGCAGAGGAAGGACAAGGGACAATTACTGTAATATGATCTTGCTTCACTATAGTAGTAGTTGCACTAAGTTATAGTGATACATCTCAATTATGTAGAGCAAAATGAAAAGAAACAATGAACATAATACGAACTAATTATGTAGAGAAAAATGAAAAGAAACAATGAACATGACAAAACAAACTTGAGATACAGTCGGGACAGAATCGGGAATCTTGAATTTGCTTTGTATTAACTTTCTCCACGAGAGAATTCTATTACAATGGATACCAAAAAGTCCATCCTTGTTCACTTCTTTCTCTGTTCTATTTATACAAAAGGATGTCAGGCATTTTCTTTACATGAGTCGGCGCATATGATACACTTGTCCCAAAATTAGATACAAGCTGTGGCGGTTCCGTTTGGCAGCTGTTGGGGGTGAAACCGCTCCATCTCTTCAACTCCGTTCTCAAAGTGCGCCAGGTGTTTGTCTCTGCATAGACTCCGTGCATATCCTACATTTGTCTAGGAATTGAGATATGAGTTGTGACGGTTCTGCCTGACAACTGGCTTCAGCCGAATAGCAGTCACGAGCTAATTGCGGAAGTTGATTTCCCATGTATGCATTGACAATATTAAGGGCACCAAGTTGTGTGCTGGGTCGAATTAGATGCTCATCAATTTGAGCCATCCCTGCTCTGTCCATTTTAGAGATTTCTACCAAATCTCTCTCATTTTTCTCCTTTATGTCAAGGGAGATCCGCTCCATATTTATTTGCCTCAATGTCTCTGTGTCTTCTCCATTCTCCACCCCTAATATTTCAGCGTTCATGTTTTTTGAAGGTCTCTTCGAGTGAATTCGTCACTTTTTGCGCCTGCTCTTTGCCCAAGGCAATATCATGCTCCCAGCTCTTCAACAGAATATTACCCCTTGTCTGTTCGGCAATGGAAAGCCCAGGAGTTCCTGCCGAAAACCTGTTATGGGTAGCTAGCACTGCTTCCTGGAAGACGACCCGAGCAGCTTCTGCACTTCTTTCTTTGACAATAAGATTCTCAGAAATCTAATTCATCAACAAACAATCCTTTTGAAACTCACTGATTTTATTTAGTAGGCTTTGTTGAGCCGAAGAGACCCTGTTTCGAATGTCGATTGCTCGAGATTTGGCAATCCCCACGTCAATCAATTTGTTTTCTGTGACTTCTAATCGAGCCTGTAATTGTGTGATTGTATCCCTATGGTGGTCGAACTGCACCCGACCATCTCGGATGACTGAATCTGCCTTCTCCAGCTTGGTCTTGAGGAACTCGATCTCTTTCCTATCGGCCAATTGGGCCAACTCTACTGCTCCACTCGCTTGACTCTTAGCATCTTCGGCAGCTGAAGCTATACGAGCTTCAAGAGTCTTGATCAGGCGATTTTTCGCTCTGAGCTGCCTCTTCAACATTTCGACCCCGAACTGATTTGCTGTTGCATATGCTCCCAGCGTTCCTGCAATTTCAGTGGCAAACTCATCCTTCTTTTTGTTTCCTCCATCGGTCAATACCTTGAATCTTTTAGTTGTGGATTCTCCTTCTTGATAAAATTCTCGTTTTACTACAGCTTTCCTCTTTTTATCAAAAAAGAATTCATTCGGAGGGAGTTCCTCTGCCCTTATAGGCGTTAGCTCCTCACCAAATATCCATCCTTCGCTGACACTTCCCTGTGCCGACTGCAACGGTGTTACAGAGGTGATGGGTTGCCCGATCTGCTTGGCACCTTTCCCTGGTGTGCTAAGTGGGTCCTGCGTTTTCTGGGGATCGGAGGCCTTTGTTCCCGTCTCCAGATTCTGAGTTTTCGATGGGTTTGTGTCCTTTATTTCCACCTCGGGATTCTTCTCCTTAGGAGGCTCAGTATTCTCCTTTTCTGTTTTGGGGTTTTCCCCCTGCTCATGGCCCTTCCCTTTGTCTGGATTTTTCTCCTGTTCAGGGGTTTTCTTCCTTTCAGGACTCTTCTCTTTTTCTCCTCCCTGACGTTTTTCAGACTTAGAGGTTTCCCCTTCAGAAACTTCGGCTTCCTTTTGTTTATCTTTAGGAAGTCCCAAACCTCCCAGTACAATGGGGAGACATCGCTTCCTGTTTGCCTGGAATTTTAAGACAGAGGCCCTGTCTTCGGCCGATAAGGTTTCGATCCGGTATTGCACTTCTGAATAGGATCTGACGCCTAGGAAAACATCATCCAAGGGCGAGGGTTCGTGTTCGAACCTCTTTAAGCCACAATTCCCTAAATGAGTACTTACGATCCTCTGTGGATCATGCCTTTTATATTCAATATAGGCCAAATTTAAACCTTCTAAAGTTGCAGCCTCAACCTTAGCATGCCCGAAATCGAGCAGGGAATATGAATTGAGCCGAATAGGAAAAGATGGACATACCTTCTTTGCTGACGCCTTTAGTTCTTTGCTCACGCCGCCGATTACTGTCTGCCGAGCAATCTCACGACAGGCCAGCTTATCGGGGATAAATTGCGGGAGCGCCATAGGAGGAACAGTGGCTCCGAATACTCTCAAATAAGAGAATTCTTCTTCCACGTACCAGTCTGCGATCTGGCTTAGGTTCGCAGCAATGCCATCCGAAATGCGGGGTGGCAAGAGACCAAAAATAGCGACATGCAGGGGTACTACTACCCAATTAAAAATTTCATAAATGAACTCATTCGCGTTATTTTCCCACAGTTTATCGTGGTACTCATGCACCACTTTCTCTTCGGATGGACTCCAAGCCCACTTCATCAAAGAAAAAGGCGTCACGGCGCATATCGCATCCATGATGTACGCGGACATGTAGAATTTGGACGGCTTCCCGGCTGCCTTCTGCTCCTAGTACTCGGTGACTTTGTTGAACAAATTATCATAAAGTATTTTGGCCCAATTGAACGTGCAACCTTCGGCTACCCGAAAAATGAGGGGTACCCACTGGACGGGAAAATGAGCGGTATCCTCTGCTCCGTAAAGCCGACAAGTCATCATGGCCACATACCTGTAGTTTGGTTCCAACGAAGAAATCGAATACATACCTTCGTTGTTCACCCTGAATAAGGCCGAACGAGATACCCAATCCTTTATCAAGCCTGGTAAAGTCTTGTCATATTGGTCGCATTCCTTCTCTTTGAATTCTGCGAAGAATTCTTTGCCCAGTATGTATTCAGAGGTTGTTGGAAGCTTGTACATAGTCTGGATATGCTCGGGTCTAAAAGTTCCAATCCTGGCCCGTCTGTCATTCAGAATAGTTCTGGAAGGCAAGTCGACGTGATCCAATGCCCATCGGATCATATCAAAATATGGGAGCAACCAAGGTCTGGTTGCCACCAAGTGCATTTTCGACTGAACAATTGTCTTGTATCTAGTGTTCATATCATCCTTCACAATATCATAGTTATTGTCATCAGAATCTGAACAGTTCACTAACTCTGATTCCAGGATATTTGTAATAGAAGACCAGGTAGATACTGCGCCGTCTGTCCGAGGTGAAGTATCCGCGATATTATCCGAACCCTGTGCGGCGACTTCGACATTTGCCTTAGCTCCTCTCCTGGGCGCCATAGCTGAAACTGGTTTTTTCGTTCTTCTGTGATAAACCTGAGTATACATACAGAGGCTAGTTTACTCGGAGAAATATTGCTCTATACGCTTGATAAGAAATGTTTTCTTATTAACATAATAAACAAGGTTTCGTATATATTTTGAAAACCCTGTACCTTGTCATCAGTCTGTCAAATCGCGAGTAAAACTAGATTAATTGAAAAAATCCGATCTTATTTTCATCATGGATTTACCCTAATTTCTCATTAATGTAAATGAATATTGGGCGGCTTGACAGGTACTCTAGTTATGGAGAGTAAATGAACGAACACCTCGTAGAGTGTGCCAACCTTGAAGCACGGGATGTAATCCGTTTGATTTTGAAAAGTTTCCAATTTTAATGACTTATGGTTTTCCTCGTTTTCCGTCATCTCGTGAATTTCCCTTTACCGTTTCGATTTTATAGCTCGCGAAACTACGAGTTCTGATCTTAGCATTGATTAACAACAATCTTGATGTAACGAATCCTTGATGATATGATTAGCTTAATCGCTAGATCGCGATTCGGGAGCTTGAAGGTAAAATTTTTAGGAGACTGGTACTCCGAGTCGCGATATTGCGATGAGGCGATAATTAAAGCTCGATATAATTATGTCGCAACTTCGCGTATCGGAACTTTGGACACTTCAATATTTATGAAAGAAAAAGCCGAGAGGCGATGTGCCGAGAACCGAGTTTAACTATGGTCAGTTTTTTACCCCTGGTTTTTGACTATGGTTATTCGAAAACCATCGTGTTCTCGGCTTTCGGGGCTGAGAAAAAAATAATTTAGAGTCGAGAAATGCCGAGGCGCGAAACCCCGATATGCCTAATCAAGGGTTAAATGTCATGTACTATTCTTGCTTTGGCGGAAAATTAGAACCGAGTTCATATTCTCGCGAATCGGGATTTGTGAATTCAAGAAATAAGGTGTTCGACTTGCGAGAACGCGAAGCTTTGAAAACTCCTAAGGACAAAAAGACTCACGAAAAATGGACCCTTTGTAAGTGACAAAGCATTATTTATTTAGGCAACAAAAGTTTTTTCAGAGTTTTATGACGTTGGAAGGAAAGGGAGAAGAAAAACGAATTATAAAACTTAAGTAATAAAGTCAAAAATTGCGCGAAGCAAAGCAAACAAAGGCGGCTCCAACACCATCCATGTGGCGAAAAGAAACGAAGGGAAATTGATTTTAACCTCCTAAGTGCCTATGTGTTTTTTGACTCACCCCTTTATATTATGAGGCGAATAAGTGTGGTGCAACTTTAAAACATACTTGGAATCTTTTTTAAGAAGGAAAATGTGCGGGTCCTAGTGGAGACAGAGGCGCTAAGAGCGCAGGCGTGCGAACAAAGATAAGTCAAAAAGCGCACGTGCGCAGAAGAGAGTGGTCATTTAAGCGTATGCATGCACGATGCGTGTCTATGGGGTAAAATACCTGCGCACAAGTGATACACGACCGAGAAAGAAAAATCTGGGTGGATTTCTCTCAATTATCCTTGGAATTGGATGATTGGCAGGTCGGCTTAGGCCAGTTGGTGCACCTACAAGTTAAACAAACTAAAAGAAGAGCAATAAAAACCCAATCGGGGGAGGAAATTGATACCTATTCCCCAGTGGAGTCGCCAATCTGTTGCGCCTCCTTCATCACCTTAGTGAGAAAAATGGAGGTGCTTTCAAGCTCAGTTGGGTCTGCTGAGCAGGACAACTGCAAAGGAAAGAGTTAGAGAAAGAAATAAAAACTACAACGAGGAAATAAACTAAGAAATACAATAACAATTAAATTCATGAGCATAGGGACATAGAAACAAAAAGAAGCATAAGACCCATGTCACCAATGTTGAGGCTGATCTATTAGTGAAAACAAAGCACCAAGAAGAAAGGGGACTATGAGTCCCTTCTTCCTCCAAGGGAGGGCTCTTGGACCCCCACTAGCAAGCTCTTCTTACAACAAAAAGAAAAATGGAAAGTGATGAAAGAACTCTTTACAAATCCACTCAATGAGTGAGATGGATTACACAATGCAATGGTGCAAATATGCTCTTGACAAGGATGAAGTCCTCAAGAGAATAGAGGCAACATAACATTACTTTGAATTCCTTGAAGAAATGAGGTGCATCCATGGCTTTTTATAGCATTCATTTGGGTTATTGTTTAACTGCTTTGTAGTGTGAAAAGAGGGCAATTAGGGCATTTCTCGGTCTTTGACCAGCCCACCAGTCGGATCCAATCCAGATTTGAGGGTCAAATCGGATTGGGAGCTGAACCATAAGTGGGTGGGAGGCTGACCACTTCCATAAATGTGTCGTTTAGCAGGTGCACGACTTTTTGCGCTAACAGTCGCGCATCGTGCACCTGTGCGCGCTTTCTACATTCCTGTTACGCACATGCGCGTGTGCGCCAATGTATTCATAGCACCCTTCAATTTTTCACTACTTTGTATAGTTTTTTACCATTTTACGAGTGCTTTGGTATTAATTCAGGTCCATGGATGAATTCATTGTTGTTTGATGATGCTGAGTTCTTGTAACCATGTGCGGATGAAATTTCAGTGAAAACACCCACCCTGGGGCTATGTCCACCAACTCTTCTTCTTTATTATCTTCAGTTAATCGGTTACATGCATAGAGCCATCAAAACCCTACTCTACCTAGGACAGGAGATCTGCGCAACTTGCTAGATCCTCCTTCCCCGAGTAGATCTAGGCTCACAGTCTCCCACAACTTCTTTCAATGACTTGCACTTAGCTCTACAAGTCTCACACAGACACAAAACACTTACAATCCATAGATCTAGCACTTATCTCATCAACCTATCGATCTAGCATCACATAGCTTCCTTTCCTTACATTTCCTAGACATCTATTTATACATTACAAAATAGGCCTAAGCATGAGTAAACCCAAGGGCTGACATCCCAATCCCATTACATAATCCCAAAAACCCAAAAAGGACCCAAAAGTGGGCTGAGATCCCGTGATCTCTGCTTCATCTTGCGCTCCTCCTTTGACAGGCTATCGAAGTCCAAAATAGGTCAACATGACCAAGAATATCCCAAAACTTGGTCAAGGGCCAACAGGCCACCAACACTAACCTATGACTCATCTCGAGTCACTCTGGTCTGACTAGTTCTGCCTCGAATGCCCTAGTCCTGGATCACTGCATCGTTCACAGGCCCTTCTAGGCATTGTTCTACTACATTAACAACATGCTCTAGCTCTTCTTCTTGGCTTTCAACCTCTATGAATAATTGGCACACCTTATCTTGTACTGGTTGGAGCCGTTGAGTTACTTCCATAACTCTGCTTTGAATCGTATGGATCTGCTACTGGGCGATGCGTTTCTCTTGAGACCACTTCATTGTTTCTACAACCAACAAGGCCTTCAGCTGCACCTGTAGTGTGTCTGTGTGCTGCTTCGCTTCCTTGAGTTGCGACTCCAATGCCTATAATTCTAGATTCTCTGTGAGGTTGTCATATGTTTGAGCGTTGCGGTTACTCAACTGCTTGCATTCTAGGGCAAGAGATTTTAGTCTGTAAACTATGCTGTGGGCAGTTGCTTCCATTAGGTCTCTTACATCTTGTGGGGTTTTTGGCACAGTGTGTAGTTCCAAATATGCAATGCGTTGTTGTAGTTGTTGGATCACTTCTTCAAGTTGCGCTACCTGCTATGGAACTCGCTCTTCGGTCTTTACTTCTACGACTGTCACATAGCAAAGTTCTCTATTGACAATTTCCTTTACTTCGAGTTTCTTTGCGAGCAACTGTTCCTTACTTTGTTGTAGCTGTTCTTTTTCATCATCCCACTTCGCTTGGAGAGCAAGATTTTCCTATTCTGCAATACTATGTTTCTCTAGAAGCACTCCCTATACTTGTGCCAAATCCTAGGTGGCTTGTGCTGTTTCTTCCTGTGCTCGTCGAAGGCAAGCTTCGACTGTATCAGTAATTTGGTGGAGTTGAGCTGGCTCATCTCCCAGTTTTTGTGTTCCCACTGACAGAGGCACAGTGAAGACTGTGCAGTTGGATTGTAGTGCCTGCTGCACCCCTTGGAGATCGATATCAATTTGATTGTACATCTCCTCCTGTCTAGCTTCTTGTTTTTTGATTATCTCCAGCGAAGCATCCTTCAAGGCTGCTACGATGAAATTAAAATCGTCTGAAGTGAGTGTAGTCTGCATCTTGGTTATAGAAGCTTTCGACTTCTTCCGGGAAGAAGGCTTCAAGAGGGAAACCTTCCTTTTCTTCGAGGGGTCCTCCTCGTCCTTAGACGGTGTTACCTAGCCTTTATTTTGCTCAGATTTTGTGCCTGCTACCTCTTTGCCATCACCTCCTTTCTCTGGTGATATGGAAGAAGTTTTCACTGATGCACTGCTTACATCTTGTGCTTCTTCGGTCTTCTTTGTCTTGCTAGGTCCGGGTGTATTCTGCATTGTTTCTGGGTTGTCGATATTGGATATCTCTGCAGGCTCTGCTGGAAAAAGGAGCTATGTCAAGCATTCCTTGGTGATCTCCTCCAAGTCCTCCTCTGTCAGCTTGTAGTATGACTGTAGTTGTTGCTTATGTTCGTTGGTGTGCACTGTGATGTAAATAAAATGTTGATCAATGCTAAAATTGATCAAAGGTTGGAACCTGTGTAGAGTATTTGGAGTCATGCGAGGCTCGGACTGGATGGATAGCTTCAGTTGATTATAGTAGGCAAGAAAAACAACTTTTGACTACCACTATTTTTCCATATTGCTTGAATACCATAATGTGCTGAACTTCACAGTGACTAGTTCGAAGGGCTCGATGTCCAGGAAGGTCGCACCTTTCAGCATCTCCCAGGCAATAAAAATGATAAGGATCAATAGCCAGTTGACGTGAAATTTGTACCGTTGATGCTGAGCTTCTCTACAATCGAGTTCTAATTGGTTCACCAGGTACTTTGCCGAATTCATGTGTAGGCCCTTCGCACACTTCCCTGCGAGGTCGACTACAAAGCCGGTGACTTGGGTCGATCGATTCTTTCGTACTCACTTCCCTACAATCAATTGATAGGCGAGGCGCATTGCGCCACTCTGGATAGAAGCTACCTTGTAACCTCGCATTCCTTTCTTGACATCTCCATATGTCTCTTTGATCCTTTGTGCTAGTGATCAGTCTATGGTTTTTCCCAGATAGAAATTTTGTGGGTCAGGGCCTTGCATACTCAGTCCGGTGATCTGATTGATCAATGTCAGATCAATTGTTATACGATGGTTTATCCATAAATAACCGCCATGGTAATAGGACAACAACAGTTTGACACATGCATTCACCTCTCGGTGTCTTCCAAAGTGAGGAATATTCATGACGTTGAGCAGTGTGGACTGTGCGAGGTTCATAGTCCATGACTGGGGAATTATCTTCGAATTATTTCCCTTTGTTTTGTTCAAGTACTTATGTGGGGCGAGCATGTTATAGACCTTCCTGTCGCTGAGGTTGAAGTAGCTAAAATTCAACATTACAATCTTTTATTGATCTGCGCAAACTGCGCCTATCCCCTTCGGGAGGTACACAGTGACCAAGGCATACTCAAAGTCTCTAGGCACACTGTCTCGATTTATTGCGCCACTCAGAGGTGGTATATATGCGGGTAATATGCTCGGGATCAATTTAGCATTCGCGAGATCATCCCTGTGCTTGGTTCACCTCTCATCTGATGGCCGGGATGGTCCGGCTGCGCGAGAAGTCAAGGGAGACGATTTCACTGTTCTCATGGATGAAGCTTGTACACCTACAGATAATCCTCTCTCTGACATGACTCTTTCAGTCATCAAGTCGAGGAGTATTTCTGTCACTGATTCTTTGACTGCGGTGAGCTCGTCGGACATACGCGCTCAGGATTAATTATATCGGGTTCAAGATCAACTCAGAAACTACAATGTAATAGATGGAGATAATGTGATGATCACTGTGCAAGATCAGCTTAGTCTGCGTGCTCAAATTCTCAGTTAGCAAAAGTGTTCTTGGTGCATGGTGTGACGGGATAAATAGGCAACTTGACAACGGTTCGCTTCCAATGGGTATGAAGACTTCATTAACTCTATTCGGTCTGTTATGGCATGATCCAACGGTCTGGTGGTGAACCATAAATGCTTTTCAACCCATTTGGAGCGTCGATCGAATGGTTATAATGTCCCCAACGACTATATTGCTTCGCCATGGCGAAGTGCCATGTGTCATTGTTCTGATATCCCGACAAAGCTCCAATTTTGCAAATTTTCTCTCTGCAAAGTTCCCTCTGGAACCTTCTGCAAATTTTTGATCTTAGCTCACTTCTTACTTAGTTTTCTATCCTTCTTTCCAGTGAGCTTCATCTCGGTATTCCTTTTTCCATTCTGATTCTTATCTTCTTTTGACATAGTCACTGCGCGTTGTTGAGATTCTTTCCTATGATTCAGGGGTAATACCTCTTCTTTATCTCGGAGAGGTACTTCAATATTTTGTGGGTCCTCTAGCATTCTTGTAGCTTCGACACCTAAGTCTCTGGTGTTAAATAGATTCAATTTGTTCTCTTGTTCTTCAATCAAGTGTGCGATCCTTCTGGTCATGAAATCTTTTAATTCTTGTTTCTTATGCTCTAGAACTTCTTCTTCTTCCTTTCGTCTGGATTGATCTCTGTCAATCCAAGGTTTTCCTAGTGTTATCAAAATAATCGGTAGGTGCAGACACTAACTGATCTCCCTAGATCCACCTAGATCTAGAACAAAACACACCAGAACATGATGCTTTCCTTAAGTTTTAGATATTGAATTTACTAACCAAAGAGAGATGGGTGACATATCGTTTAAATGTCGCTTCCTCTCGCCATCACCATCCTAGCTCCATTCCAACGCTCATACAATGATGATCCTGCAAAAGAACACAACCAACCAGAGTGATAGAAATAGCATAAACTCAATATAAACCTATGTATGTGATCAAGGAATCATACAATAAAACACAACAAGCTTTATAGGAAAGAACCATATTACTGTATCATATTAAATGTGAAAGAGAGATTACAACCATGGCCTTGATGTCCTAAGGTCCCTTCCAACTGTCCTTTGTTCCCCACACACTTTCACTCCAAGAATTCTAAGAACATAGATCTGATACTATTCACAATCTATCTTGACAAAACAAATCTCAAAGCCACTCGAACCAAGCTAATAATTCCAAGCCAACAAAAGCTAAGCTCCAGAACCCCTTCTCCATTAGAGATCCTCTCCTTTTATAAGTTGAAGAGGATAAGGTGAGGAGGTTAGGATGATCCCACTAAATCATGAAAGCGAGTAAGATTCAAACCATTCGGATGCCACCTCACAATGGAAGTTTCTCCTTCTAGAAGATTCGAGAAAAAACTCATTTTTCCCACGTGTAAGCATTCTCGCACCCTGCTTATAGTGAAACCTGCGAACTGTTGGCACCCTAGCTATGATGTAGCCTATGAGAATCAAGCATTCTTGCACCCTAATACATAGGCAGCCTACAAACCTCCTTTTTAATAAGGTTTTTCCAAAGGAAAATGCAACTTCTTTTCTCAGGAAAAGTTCTTCTCCCTTCTCTCTTCAGGAACTCAGGCCACTGACCCCTTTGAAGGCAACAGATAGGTTTACATCATTAACGGTCATAGGGATGACAAAAATAATGTGTAGCAGATAGCCCCCCAAAGTATGAAGTTAGAACAGAGTGATAGCTGAAATACTTTGTCGAGTGTGTGTAGGGAACAAGGAACAGTCGGTCGGAAACCTGCCAACAAACAAGGAAATACAGTACAATAATATATCATCACTGAGGTAGGCATTCCCATACTCAGAATACAAATGACACAAAGCATAAATGCCAACATGTGAAGATCCATGTCAAGTAATATAGGTCATGGCCACCAAACATACACTCTCGATCCATGCCAACATGTCTCAAATCTGAACATAGCCACCAAAAATACACTGTGGATCTATGTGTTAAAACTCAAATTTGAACATATCCACCAGACATACAATGTGGATCTATGCAACAGTACACTGAATATACTCCAACGCAACCTGAATCTGTGAGAAAATATTCAGGGTCTTCATCTCCACCACTCTATAGTACGAATCTAACCATGTGATTACATGTGTCGAAGTCGAACATGGTAGAAACCACTTGATTACCGGTCATTAGTGTATACCATTAACAAGTGCGAGGGAAATCACCATTAATGTCAATGAATCCCAAGGTACTCTGGTACAATCCAATGAATGTGAATCAATGAGCTGAGGTTGAACACTCGACGAAATCTCTCGATCAGGGGTCGATAATGAAAACCCACTGTCGAAAGCAAGGAAACCTGCCATTAAGGCATGCAAGTTCCAAGGTACCAATTAGTTTCTAAGTCTAATTCCTAGATAATGAGTTGAAGTCGACAGGAAAAGACTTGTCATAGGAGGGCCTTAATGTATCCCACATCAATGACAAGAAACAAGTAACAAGATTTGATGTAGGTCAGAGTAACAAGTGATTCAGGACTGACTCCGGGATGGCCGACGCAATAGAAGGCTTAAAGACTGTAGAAATGGACGACGCAATAGAAGGATTTCCGGGTTGAACTTCTCTTTGAACATATTGACGACACGACAACTGTCTTGGAAACACTGACTCAACAACAAGGATCACATACCAATTTGTAATCTTATAGGAGTATGATCAGGAGACAACTGGATTTTCCAACCTAGACACAAGGTGAGTGAAAGGGTGTCATGTTCAAAAGCGACTCTTCCACAGAATACAGGTTTAGATACATTTATTTCCCAATTTTTCCACCACCATTTCTGGCGAGTACCTCTTTATTTTTACACAATCTTGAGGAAGATCATATATGCTTGAAATGTAAGCTCATCCTTCGGATGAGTCCCTCGGAGTATGTTTAACGAACCCTAAGAAGAAGTGGTTCGGTCCCATTGCAGGTCTTTCGATGTTTATTTAATGAGTCCAAAGAAAGAAAACTCATGGGTTTTTCATGTTTAGAGAGTCTGAAAAACACTTAACGAAAACTCAAGTCCCATATGGGCCTTTCAATGTTTGTTTTATGAGTCCAAAGAAAGAAAACTCATGGGTTTTTCATGTTTAGAGAGTCTGAAAAACACTTAAAGAAAACTCTCTCAGTTCATTTTTCGTAAAGTAGTCTGATGAGACTGAAAAAGAGATAAACTATCTCTCAACAGACGTTTTCTTCAAATACTTTAACGAGCCTGAAAAGAACAAGATCACTCGACAATCTTTTCATGTTTAGAGAGTCTGAAAAGAGCTTAAAGAGGACTCCAGGGGGTTCCTTTTTCGTATAACCTTTACGAGTCCGAAAAAAGTGATAAAAGTATACTCGGTTGCATTCTCATGTATTCACGAGCATGAGAAAGAACAAAGACTAAGCTCGGTAACTTATTCTCATGTATTTATGAG
>SNQJ01S0068107.1:27324-37790 GCA_010110895.2 Picea sitchensis | reverse complement strand
TCATTTTTACACAAGCTTTAAAACAAAACAAAACTATGCTTGGACCTGGTTTTATTTTTACACAAGCTTGAACCAAAGGAAACTATGCTTGAGGTAAGTGGTTTCATTTTTACACAAGCTTGAACCATAGAAAACTATGCTTGTGACTTCCCAACGCATAACACAGGGATGGTTGGTACTTAGCCCCCATCTTAAGAAGCTAGTGGTTCAACTTTAGCATGAAGTCCATAGGCTGAGGAAAATGCCCCTCAAGCTTTGTTTCATCCAACTGCAAAGGAGAACGAAATGAAGTTTCAAATACTAGACGAAGGATTTGACTCAAAAAGAGAGGGGGAACACTATTTCATTTTTTAATGAGCTTGACATAGAAACAAGAACTATGCTCGTAACCTCTGTTTCATTTTTTAATGAGGTTGCCACAGAGATGAAAAAGCTATCCTCGAGTGGTTTCATTGTTTAATGAGCTTGAAATCAGAAAACCATTCTCAAAGACCTCTGTTTCATTTTTTAACGAGGTTGCCTCAGAGACACGAAAACTATCCTCGGGTGGTTTCATTGTTTAACGAGCTTGAAATAAGAAAACCATGCTCAAAGACCTCTTGGGTGACACTCTTGTGTATACTTACACCCTGGTGCAAGCTCCCACACATAATCATGGGTATACCCTCCAAGGAGCCTGAGTGAGTTTGGCCAACGTCGATTCCAGGTACCGTGAAGACTTGCCCCTCCATAGTCACCTTGTGTAAATACCCTAAAGAGATAGGCCACTAGGGTTACCACCGACAACAATAAAGCCAGGGGGGACAGTCGACATTCCGATCCACGTGCAAGGGCAGGGTATCTAGTCTGAAATCAACTTGAAAGGCTTCCACTCATCATTGTGGGTATACCTCTCAAGTGAACCCCATAATACACGTAATCTCTACACCAAGACCAACAAAGTAGAGTGAATAACTCTGCTAGTCTCAATGCGACCTCGTGATTGACCCTTGTGTTAGAAGGGCTTCCCAGGACAAAATGTAATAAGTGGATTTAACCACTCCCTAACTCAAGATTCTATGTTGTTTGCAACTTTGGAAAGTTATCTTCCACACCTATTCCAAATCCCTACGACTAATCTAATGTAGGTTTTCTACCAGAAAAGACAAAAATGTCTAATCAATTTTATAAGTGCTTTATTTTATGGTTGTTGTTACTTAAAAGGAAAATGGTATGGACAATATGGTTTTTTGACCGACTCGAAAATTATGCAAAGATATGAAGATGCAATCTTTTCATTTCTGTGAAAGCTATGCTACAAGAAGGAGAAAACATTTATCATTCCCATATGCATGATGTCCCAAAATATATTAAACTCATCAATATCAAGATTCTCAAGAAATGAGAAAAAGGTATTGAACACCAATGCACGATTCATGGCCCCCCTCGGCCATGAGGGGGAAATTTTTTCATAATTTAAGATCAAAAAATGCCAAGAATCATGCAATTTCGCTACTTCAAATGCAAGGATGCCCCCAATCTAATATAAAGCAAGAAATNAAATCTGATCTTTCCCTAAACAATTCTAAAGAAAACACATGCTTTGTAATTGAAAGACACTCAAAGCAAGAGACTAATCCTTCAAAACCAAACAAAGCAAAGATGGCTAAAAACAACTCAAAGAATGTCAAGAAGTCTGTAAACAGGTCAATATAGGCTCCAAAAGTTCAATCCAGCTGATCAAAGAAAAAATGGGTATCAAAAAGACAGGAATACCTAATCCAAAATTTTCACAAGTAAGTTCGCAGGATGGCAGTGTATTACAGTGTGAGAATCAAGGATTCTCACAGGCTGGACATAGGTTGATTGCGAGGGGTTCGCACTGGACTGAACACCAGGGTGCGAACTCAAGTGATTCTCGTGGGCTACTAAAGAGTGCAGTGCGAGAATGGTTGTAAACAAGCAAAATTTGGAAAAAGGACAAAATTTCTGAGAGAACTTTCAGATCCAGAGAGTCTTGATGGATCTCCCATAGACTCAGAGACCAGAAAACAAGCAATCAAAGCAAGGGAAACTAGAATAACTAGGAAACAATCTGTTCCCAGTGGAGTCACCAATTTTTTTACCGGACTAATCGGTAGGTGTGGACACTAACTGATCTCCCTAGATCCACCTAGATCTAGAACAAAACACACCAGAACATGACGCTTTCCTTAAGTTTTAGATATTGAATTCACTAACCAAAGAGAGATGGGTTACATACCGTTTAAATTTCACTTCCTCTCGCCATCGCCATCCTAGCTCTGTTCCAACGCTCATACAATGATGATCCTGCAAAAGAACACAACCAACCAGAGTGATAGAAATAGCATAAACTCAATATAAACCTATGTATGTGATCAAGGAATCATACAATAAAAGACAACAAGATTTATAGGAAAGAACCATATTACTGTAACATATTAAATGTGAAAGAGAGATTACAACCATGGGCTTGATGTCGTAAGGTCCCTTACAACTGTCCTTTGTTCCCCACACACTTTCACTCCAAGACTTCTAAGAACATAGATCTGATAGTATTCACAAACTATCTTCACAAAACAAATCTCAAAGCCACTCGAACCAAGCTAATAATTCCAAGCCAACAAAAGCTAAGCTCCAGAACCCCTTCTCCATTAGAGCTCCTCTCCTTTTATAAGTTGAAGAGGATAAGGTGAGTACGTTAGGATGATCCTACTAAATCACGAAAGAGAGTAAGATCCAAACCATTCGGATGCCACCTCACCATGGAAGTTTCTCCTTCTAGAAGATTCGAGAAAATGCTCATTTTTCCCATGTGTAATATTTCTCACACCCTGCTTATAGTGCAACCTACGAACAGTTCGCACCCTAGCTATGATGCAACCTATGAGAATCAGGCATTCTCACACCCTAGTACATAGGCGACCTGCGAACCTCCTTTTTAATAAGGTTTTTCCAAAGGAAAATGCAACTTCTTTTCTCAGGAAAAGTCCTTCTCCCTTCTCTCTTCAAGAACTCAAACCACTGACCCCTCTGAAGGAAACAGATAGGTTTACATCAATAATGGTCATAGGGATGATGAAAATAATGTGTAACACCTAGTAACATGGTAAATGGGGCATTGTCCTCAATAAATTTAATAATCTCAAAATCTTCTTCTGTTGAAGTTCCATTGGCATTCATAGACATCTGAGTGAGCTCTCCACATAGGTTCACCTGTTTCCCTCTAAATAACCCTATCCCTCCTAGTGAAGGAGTCATAGCAGGCTTCCCTAAAATTTCCCAAGTTCTTTCTGTCATAATATTCACCTATGTTTCTTCATCCATAACACAGTTAATGTCGAATTCTCCTATTCTTGCTTCAAGGCATTCCTTTTCTTTGAAGATCCATGATAAGCTGACATGTCGGTGATCCGTTAGGGTTTCTCTCATCTGGAGAAATACTTTCTCTGATTCTTTCTAGGATTCTAACATAGTCTCTGGATCTACCTTAGGGTTTTCTTGATTCAGATTCATTCTTCTAAGCTTAGCAATCATTCTAGGGCAATCCAATACTTCATGGTCCATAGCTTTGCAACAAAGACAACTAGGTCTTCTCCCAGGGCATTCCTTAGCAAGATGTCTTGGTCTTCTGCAACTGTAATAGAGTGTTAATCCTCTCTTTCTTTTAAAGTATCCCCAACTTCTCCTGTACTGCGTGCTAGGATCATAGGAGCTAACCTGCAACAAATTCTTTCTAGGATCCCGCATCCATTTGTTAGTCCAAACATTCGTTCTATGCATAGGTATAACATATTTTTCACTATTCTTATCAGATCTATTCATATCAAACCTTCTTTCATCTATTAATGCCCTAGTTTTCAAGATAGGACAAAACCTATCAAACATACCTAGATTCATACTTTAGAAACAAAAAAATTCACTAATCTTACTTTTACAGAGCACAAAGCTTCCAGATCTATAACTTTTCACTATTCTTACCTTTATCAGAGCACAGAGCTTATAGATCTTACCTCTTTCAACCAGAACTTCTCACTTTTATCTTTCTTAGAGCACAAAGCTTGCAGATCTTACCTCTTTTCTTCATATCTAATCCTTCTCCTTAGCACAGAGCTTTCGTAGATCAAGTAGAATGTTGCACACTAGGGAAACATATCTACGCACGGAGCTTTCATAGTTTCAGGTCAAATATTTGCACAAAGGTTCTTCTTTCTCAGTTCCCAACAATCACAGTTTCAGGTCAAATCTTTTCGCAAAGCTTCTTCTTTCTCAATTCCCAACAATCACAGTTTCAAGTCCTGGCAACAGAACCATTTGTCGGCACAGGGACAGACCTAGGGTTCAACGCTACAACATCGCACCAAGAAAACCCTAACTACCGACCCTTTCAGAAACACCTACGAAGAAGATGAAGTCTCACCCGAGGTAGAGGGAGGGTTGGTTGCAAGACTCAGGTGTCTGCAACCTTAGCTGGGACACATATCTGTGATTAGAATACTTAAGAGAGCACTTAGCACCATCAGTTCCTCAATATGCAACCAATATTCACTTCGTTGATAAAACAAAGCTTCGTAACATTCACATTGATCTAATGTATTTAAGCACTTAGCATAGGTAAATAGATCAAATCTAGTGGATCAAGCACTAAGCATATTCATACAGATCAGATCTAACATTCTCACATATCATTAGCACTAAGAATAAGTAGATCTATATAGTCATCCCAAAGCACTTAGCAAATAACATATAAATGCATAAGAACATCGCACAAAGCAGAATAAAACAATAGTCACGTGGTTCACCCCTACCCTGGAGCTGCGTCCACCAAATCTTTTTCTTTATTATCTTCAGTTAATCAGTTACATGCACATAGCCATCAAATCCCTACTTTTCCTAGGACATGAGATCTGCGCAGCTTCCTAGATCCTCCTTCCCCATGTAGATCTAGGCACACAGTCTCCCATAACCTCTTTCAATGACTTGCACTTAGCTTTGCAAGTCTCACACAGACACAAAACACTTACAATCCATATATCTAGCACTTAGCTCATCAACGTATCGATCTAACATCACATAGCTTACTTTCCTTACATTGCCTAGACATCTATACATTACAAAATAGGCCTAAGAATGTGTAAACCGATGGGCCGACATCCCAATCCCATTACATAATCCCAAAAACCCAAAAAGAACCCAAAAGTGGGCTGAGATCCCATGATCTCCGTTTTGGCTTGTGCTCCTCCTTCGATAGGCTGTCGAAGTCCAAAATAGGTCAACATGACCAAGAATATCCAAAAACTTGGTCAAGGGCCAACAACGAACCTCGTAACCTGTGTTGGTCTGTTCTTCCTGACGAGCTTACCAATGATCAACTGGAAAGCTAGGTGCACTGAGCCATTTTGGATGGAGGCTACCTTGTAGCCCTACTTCCCCTTCTCCACATCGTCATAGGTGTCTTTGATTATCTGTACGAGGGCACGATCTGCAGCCTTCCCTGGGTAAAAATCATGTGGGTATGGTCCTTGCATGATTAATCTGGTGATTCATTGGATCAGCGCCAGATCTACTGTGATATGCCTGTCCAACCATAGGTAACCAACATGGAAGCATGAAAGTATGATCTTAACACGCGCGTTAACCTCCTGATGTCTTTCGAAGTGTGGTAACTTCATCACATTGAGGATTGTAGACCTCGCAAGTTCCATGGTCCATGGCTGGGGGATTATCTTCGACTTCTTCCTCGCTGTCTTGGTCAGATACTTATGTGGCGTGAGAAAGCCGTAGTTTTTGCGATCTCCCAAGTTATAGTTGTTGATCTTCAATGTCATAATCCTTTCCAACTATGGTTTGATTGCGCGTATCCCCTTCGGGAGGTACGCAGTAATCAATGTGTAGTCGAAGTCCCTCGGGATGCTGTCATGACTCATCGCACCAGCCAGAGGCGGGATGTAGTCAGGCAGGATTGATGGGATCAGCTTTGCATTCGCCAACTCATCACGATTCTTGCTACATTTCTCAGCAGCGGGTCGGCTAGACCGACGCTGCACAGTCGACGAGGATGCTTCCAATCCTCGCGTTGATGAAGCTTGTACGCCTGCAGATATCACCTTCTTAGTCATGAGGTCTATTAGGATCTCTTCAACAGACTTTTCTACTACGCTAATGTCATCTAACATACATGCTCGAGATAAGATATCTCAGGTCGATGAACAAACACTAAAGGTAATAGAACGGGTGGCGAGGTCTCAATAAGGACAATGCGGTAATAGTCAACTCTCTGTGGGCTTGAATAATCACTATTTGCAAAAGTGCCCGTAGTAAGATGTTCGACGGGTTAAATAGATAACATCGCGACAGATCCCTCCAACGAGTAGGAACGCCTTAATCAATGCAGCTCCATCCGTTATGGTGTGGTCCCAACGGTCCAATGGTGAACGTTCCAAAAATAACTACGTTTCTAGCCATTCTTGAGCATCGTTCTAATGGTTGGGACGCCTCCAACAGTCATATTGCTCAGTCATGGTGAAGTGCCAATCTGCGCTGTTCTAATATCCCGGCGAAGTTCAAATTCTGCAAGCCTTCCTTATGCGAAGTCCTCTCTGGAACCTCTTACAATTTTTCTAACTTAGATTTCTTCTTCCTGAGCTTTTTGGTCTTCTTTCTTGTGATCTGAGTTACTGGGTTCCTCTTTCCATTCTTATTCTTATCTGTACTTAACATAGTAACTTCGCATCGGTGAGATTCTTTCATAGGGTTCGAGGGTAATACTTCTTCTCGTTCTGGAGTAGGTGTTCTACTTTCCTGTATGGATAGGTTCTTCAAGTCTTCCTGTGTTCTTTCAACTTCGATAGCCCGGTCTCTGGCCCTAAGTTTCTTTGACTTGTCCTCATGTTCTTCTATTAAGCGCACTATTCTCTTAGCCATGAAATCCCTTAATTCTTTCTTTTTCTGTTCTATAGCTTCCTCTTCTTCTTTCCTTCGGATCTGATCTTTCTCAACCTAGGTATTTCCTAGCAAAAGAGAAAAGGGGTCGATGTTCTCAACAAAATTAATGACCTYGAATTATTCTTYTGTCGATGCTCCATGAGHAATCATAGGTACATGGGAAAGTCTTCCACAYAGGGTTATCAACTTTCCTTTAAACAATCCTATTCCTCCYAGTGAAGGAACCATAGTAGGCTTTCCTAAGATTTCCCAAGTACTTTCTGTCATAATGTTCACCTGTGTTTCTGCATCCAATACACAGTCTATGTCGAAGTCTCCTATTCTTGTTTCTATGCACGCTTTCTCTTTTAAGATCTATGATAAAATGATGTCTCTGTGATCATTCATATTTTCTTTCATCTGCAATAATATAGCCTCTGATTCTTTCTGGTTTTTTAGCATATTCTTAGTCTTTTGGCCTTAGGGTTTTCTTGTCTCATATTCATCTTTTCAACTTTATCAATCATTCTAGGGAAATCCAAAACTTCATGTCCAATAGCTTTACGACAAAGGAAAATAGGACCTCAATCAGGGAATTCCTTAGCAAGATGTCTCGATCTTCTACAACTATAAAAAATAGTCAATCCTCTCTTTCTCTTGAACGATCCCCAACCTTTCCTGTACTGTGCGCTGGGATCACAGTGGTGGACCTGCAAAAAATTGTTTCTAGGATCCTGCATCCACTTGTTATTCCAACAATTCTGTCTATGCATATGAATAACATATCTTTCACTAGTTCTATCAGATCTGTTCATATCATATCTTATTTCTTCTAGTTGTACCCTAGTTTTCAGACTATGACCAAATCTATTAAACATAGCTAGATCCATTCTTTCGAAACAAAAATTTCCACTTATCTTACCTTTATCAGAGCACAAATCTTTAAGATCTTACCTCTTTTCTTCAGATCAAAATTATCTTCTTAGCACATAGCTTCACAAATCAAGTAGAGTACTGCGCACTAGGGCAACATATCTACACCCATAGATTTATTTTCCTCAGTTCCCAGCAATCACAATTTCAAGTGCCGACAAAGGAACCATTTTTTGGCACAAGGGCAGACCCAGGGTTCAATGCTTCAACAACGCACCAACAAAACCCTCACTACCGGCCCTTTCGGCAACACCTACGAAGCAGATGAAGTCTCACCCAAGGTAGAGGCAGGGGGGGTTGCAGGAATCAAGTGTCTACAACCTAGCTAGGAAAGATCTGTGATTACAATACTTAATAGAGCACTTAGTAGTTAACATTCATTAGTAGTTAACACTTATTCACATCGCAGGTAAAACCCTAATTACATAGCAGCGCAGTATTCAACAAGATCTAACATATTCAAGCACTTAACACGTAGAAATAGATCAAATCTAGCATTCATTCACATTACTAATCACTAAGATACTATATCAGATGCATCTAACATACATTAAGATAACAACACTAAACATAAATCACATCAATCACATAAAGCAACCATAACACAGGATATACGTGGTTCACCCCCAGTGCGAGGCTACGTCCACCAACTCTTATTCTTCTTTATTATCTTATGTCAATCTCCTTACATGCACAGAGCCTCAAAACCAACTCCGCATAGGACAGGAGATCTGTGTGAACCTCACCAGATTCTCCTTCCCCGAGCTTGGCACAACACAGAGACTTTCTTACAATTACTTGCACATAGCTTTGCAAGTTCTCAACACATGGTATGCATAGAGCCAACTCAATCACATAGATCCAACTGCTTACATTGCTTGCACTTAGCACAACATCACTTAGCACCACATATATATCTTACTTACATCTCCTAGATTCTTATTTATACTTTACAAAATGGACCTAAGCATGGGTAAACCCATGGGCCTACATCCCATACCCGTTACATAAACCCTAAACCCAAAAAGTCCACAAAAGGTGGTGAGAATCCACGATCTCCAATTCGCTTGGTGCTCCGTCTTCAACTAGCCTGTCGAAGTCCCAAAATTGGTCAAACATGACCAGCGTTTCCATAAAACCTGGTCAAGGGCCAACAACAACCCTGCTGCATAATCATACCTTGTTGTACCATACCACACAACAACTAGAACAATTAAAATCTGCAACTCTGATGCGACTACTGAACTACCAACTTTCTGCAGCTGCTAAATCACTTGTGGCTACCAAAACTGTCGCTTTTTGTAGCTACCAAAACCTACAGCTACAGAACCGACCGTTTCTACAAAACTGTCGAATTTCTACCGCTACCAAAACCCGTGGCTACAAAACCACCCACAACTACCGAAACTACCACTTTCTATAGCTATCGAAACCTGCGGCTATAGAACCACCCACAGCTACATAATTGTCAAATTTATGTCTCTACTGAAACCTGTGGCTACATAACTACCACAACTACATAACTATCGACTTTATGCAACTATCTCATATGTGTCAATGAGTACATGCCAATAACCTTTCACAAGACAAATATTCAATGTGCTCAATAGGTGCTTTCCTTTAGGGGCCATCTTGTAACCTTTTAACCCATCTTCCTTCTTATAGGGATAATCAACCTTCTTATTGAAACTACTTTACCCATAATTAGTAAAGTCACAATTTATTGTTGAAACTAATTTATTTTTAATTATTTTCTTGTTGCAACAACTTTACCCATAATTAACTTCTAGTTGAAACCACTTTGACTAGAAAACTTCTTGATGACTTTCTAGGATCTTCTAGAATAATTCTTTAAGGGTCCTCCAACTTCACAAATCCATATCTCCTCAACCATGAAGAACTACATGGCGTACCATATATCACGGAAATGACATGACATGTACTATCCATCTATGATAGTATTACCCGCATTTACACTGTCATTCATGTCCATATTCCTCAAACAAATTCAGGGACCATAACCACACCTCCCTGGTTTCATGTAGACTTCATCAAATGCACCCAATACATATTCTAACATCAACCACTCCATCAATGACAACTAACTCACCATCAATCTCAACCACATATCTAGGACTTCCAAACTTCTCCAGGGGTTGACATCAATCTCTAAGGGTTGACATAAATGAAAACCAACTATCCAACAATCTCCCCCTTTAGCATTGATGGAAACACCAACACTAATGAAAACAACGATGCTCCAACACTCATGCTCCCCCTATGACCATTGCTCCTCATAAATGTTTCTCACTCTCCCTCTTTGACATCAATGGCAAAGGGTCTCTCTCCTTGGGGTTGCTCCCCTTGTCTTCATACATATGTTCTCTCTCTCTTTGTTTCCATGTCTTTGTTCTTTCTCTTCACATGTTTCTCTCCTTATGTGACTTCCCCTGAAAGTATACCTTCTCTGAACAATCCTTCTCTTTCTCTTCCTTTTACATGATGGAGAAATGGATAACTCCCCATGTCGGTATGTCTCCCCCTATCTGCATGCTTCTAATCTTTCATTCTGGATCTATTTCTCTTCCCTTGACTTCTCTGCAAGATGT
>SNQJ01S0068107.1:0-15436 GCA_010110895.2 Picea sitchensis | reverse complement strand
GACCCATCCCATCAAATTAGTGGGAGATATTAAAGGATAAGAGCATGTGATGTACCACGGCTGTGTGTGGGGGACTATACAAACTTACTTTTGACAACATTGTGGGGCCATCGAGGTGGAAAGATAATGTAACGTAATGACCATCCATGACGTTGGGGACGGTGCATCGTACTCCTTAGGAGCCCCTTTGCACAATGGAGTCCATCTCTTCAATTCCCTCCCTCCACACAATTGACGGACGGTTTGGGAGTAATTTCCACGAACTGTCTTTAGCGATGCATTGTGTGTCCCATTGCAATAATAGTGTTTTCTCTCTGAACATTGTTCCATGTGGAAAAGTATCTGAGGTACGAAAATGAAGAGTAGAATTGTAGTGGTTAAGTGACAATCACACCCACAAACATCATATTCACCCCTTATCGCCGCTGTCAAATTCAATTTCACAATTATTTTCATTCCTTTTCCAACTTTAGTTTAACCTTTCATGCATTGCGCCTCATTTTGTCATGTTTGTAATTGTTGCTATGTGCAGACTAGGTACCAAAAATTCTAATGGCACCACAGCTTCTTGTCCATACACTAATCTGAATGGTGTTTATCTTGTCAATTTCTTGCATCTGGTCCTGTATGCCCATAATATTGTTGGTATCTTTAGGTCCCAATCATCCCTATTAATGTTGCAGATCTTCGTCAGTGCATTTTCAAGTATTTTGTTAAAGGCTTCCACTGTTCCATTTTCTTGAGGATGATATGGTGTACTCTTTTGATGATGAACTTCAAATTCCTCAGTCATAGCCTTAATAGTATTGTTAATGAAGTGAGTGCCTTGCTCACTCATCAAAATACTGGGACAACAAAATCTAGTGATCACTTTCTCAAACAGGAAGTGTGATGTTGTCTCCGCACTGCAATCTTTTACTGTTGTTGCTTCTTCCCATCTTGTCAGGTATTCCATCGCAGTGATAATGTACCTCGCTCCTGACCTTTTTTTTGGTGGGTTAATTGGTCCCACAAAATATATTTCCCATTTATCAAATACCTACAAAGTTACTTGTGGTCACAGGAGCATCTCATCCCTTCTATTTGGTTTACCAACCCTATGGCATACATCACATTTCTGGCAGTAGTCCTTTGAGTCTCTGTGAATATTCAACCACCATAATCATGTGTGAAATACCTTTTGTGCGGTGGATTTTCCTGCATAACGTCCTCCTGCTATTCCCTCGTGGGCTTCTGCTAAGATCCTTGGTCTTTCATGTTCTAGCGCGCATCTTCTCAAGATGCTATCTACACCAATTTTGTATAAGTGTCCTGCAATTATCTTGTAATTTGCATCCTTGACTACCAGATTTTTCTTCTATGCGATGTTGTATTCCTATGGAATAGTCCTTATACTCAATTACTAGATGATGTCTGCGAAGTATTCATCGGCTATCTGGACTAAAAATAACTGTGCGTCGAGAAAATTTTCCTCTAGATTCATGGGTTCTTCTCCGTTAGTAATCCGCGATAGATGATCAGGTCATGCGTTCAACTTTCCTAGTTTGAATATCACTTCAAAGTCAAATTCTTGAAACAACAATAACCATCTACAAATCCTCCCCCCCAACACTGGCTTTTTGATGAGGTATTTGAGCGTTGAATGGTTTGTGAACATATTGAAGTGTTTTCCCAATAAATAATGTCTGAATTTATGGAGTGCGTAGACCATAGCTAGGCCTTCCCTCTCTATAATGTTGTAGTTCTGCTCCGATAGTGACAGTTTTCTTCTAGCAAATGTTATAGGATGGTTCAATTCTCCTGCTCTTGACTACGCAAGAATAGCTCCAAGTGTTATGGCTGATGCATCTACATGTACGTGGAATGTCTTTTTCCAATACGGGAATACTAGTATTAGTGCGGTTACCATCTTCTCTTTCAGAGTATCCGGACTGTGTTGATAGTCCTCATTCCACTGGAACTTTGTGTCTTTCCTTAGAAATTTCTCCATTGGCACAGTGATCTGTGCGTATCCTTTTATAAAATTCCTGTAGTATCCTGTGTGTCCCAATGTCTCTCTCAATTGATAAATTGTTTTTGGTGGCGGCAGGTTAATGATTACTGCAATCTTGGCAGGATCTACTAGCAAGCCTTTCCTGCATACTATATGGTCCAATAGTATCCCAAAAGGTGTTCTGAAGATGCACTTCTTGATATTTAATGATATATGATACAGTTTGCATATTTCTAACATCATCCATAAGACTTCTACATGGTCCTTCAACAGACTATAGACTGTCCAATCGTCCAGGTATACTTCGAGAAACTGGTGGATAAATTCTTTAAATGCAGTTATGACTACTCTAGAAAATATTGTTGGTACATTCTTCAGTCCAAATGGCATGACTATATACTGGTAGGATCCTCATTCTGTGGAAAAAGTGGTCTTGTATCTGTTTTTAGGTGCTATCTTGCTCTGATGGTATCCTGAGAATTCATCGGTGAATGAATAAGCTTCATGTCCTCCTACATTCTCCAAGACTTCATCTATGAATGGGGTAGGGAACAGGTCATGTAAGAACACATCGTTCAAATTTATCAAGTCGACGCATATTATTATCCCCCCTTGTTTCTTCTCCTAAACTACCATCGGGCTTATCCATTCGGATTCTTCTACAGGTTCTATGATTCCAGCCTCCAACATCCTATCGATCTCATCCTTGAATTTTTTCTTATATATTAGGTTTAGTCTGTATGGTCATTGTCTGATTGGTCTTGCCTCAGCTCTAAGTAGTATTTTCATTTCACCTAGCTCTCCCGCTATGCCTTTCAATTCTGTGAACGTTGTTAAGAAAAGGTCGTTGTATTTGCGCAGTAACTATGTTATACTTCCACTATTTTCTCATCCTAATAGTTTCCAATGCTGGCTATTTTGGGATTCTCAACTATCCCGATGTTGACTTTCTTCACCTTGATCAGTGCAACAATCACTTTTGATTCCAGAGGTGGACCTTTCACTTTTCTCTCGCATTCAACTTCCTCAATCTGAATATCGCAAGGGTCATCTTCGTCTGGTGGTTCTTCCTACACATGGTAGCATGAAAATAGTTATTTCACTGTCTATCTGTTTTGTTGTTGTTTGTTTGTTATGAGTTCAACTTATGGTTCCTTAATAAATATTACCCCTCTTATTTGTTTAAGTGTTGCATCTATGTTGGGGTTCTCATGCTCAAATGAGAAAGTGACTATAAAGTTATGTTGTAATACTGTCCAGCTCGTAGTTCCTCTGCGCAGTTCTTGATATGTATACCAATTCGCTGGGATTCCTTCTAATGTGTGGACGAAATGGTGAGGCCATTCCTCCAGTCGTGTCATCTTCCATAGCGTTCTCCACCTCTCCAAGTGTTCTTCTAGTGCCCCCTGTCCATCATATTTCTGTAGCGTGTTGCTTCCTTGTGCTACGCCAAACCTAATGCGTAGTAACCTCTTACATTGGTACCAATCCTTGACTATTTCTTTGTGTGCACCCCACCATCTCGCAGGTATCGCCTTTAGTGCTATATCTAGGGATAATAGTGATCTGGATTACTTTCGGCATGAAATGAGAGCGGATATATAATAAAGCAATGTACAGAGATATCTCGGATATCCAACAATATAACATAAATCTATCAGAGATGCAACCATAAACACAGAGATACGGTAATACAATTTCTATTAATGAGCGAAAATGTACAAAGACTGTAAAAGTACAAAGTGAAAGACTCATTGGAATGGTGGTAGCCTATCTTTGAGAAGAGATGTGACGGCTACTCGCATTCACAAGAAGATGATTTTTAAAATGAGGCTATAAAGGCCTTTTTAACATAAGTAAAATCCAAAACCCTAACCACGGAAGATGAAAATCCAAAAGGTTTGCACGCCCTGATGGGGGTAGTTGATACGTCAACTTCCCGGGGGCGTAACTTTTGCATACGATCTTTGTTTGGGGCACTCGATACACCGTTGGAAATGTATAACCGAGAAGAATGATTTTCGACTGGTCCAAGCTAGTATCTTTGTTCTTTTCCTGGACAACGAATCCCCAAAAAACGTCGTTTAGGGCCTCGAAACGGCCCCGAAAGTTTGGAACTCGAAAAACTGTCGAAAAACTGCCAAGATGGAAAACTATTTTTCAAGCCCATGGAATAGGTGGGTGGCCAAACTAATCCGGATTTTATGAGAAGAATGAAATGAATACAAATTATTAAAATATGTTTAACACAGAATAACAGAGATACAATAAAACTGGTTTTCTATTCAATAAGGAAATAAGCTAAAACTGTAAAATGCAGTGAAAAACAAGCTTGTTGGAATGGTGGAGGCTTATCTATGAGAAGAGATGTGACGGTTGTGCTCATTCGCAAGAATATGATTGTTACAATAAGGATCCAAAGGCCTTTTTAACATAAGTAAAATCCAAAACCCTAACCCCAGAAGATGAAAAGCCAAAAGGTTTGCGGGCCCCGGTGGGGGTAGTTGATATGTCAACTTCCCGGGGGCATAACTTTTGCATACGATCTTCGTTTGGGGTGCTCGATACACCGTTGGAAATGTTTAACCAAGAAGAACTATTTTCAACTGGTCCAGGCCAGTGCTATCAACTATTTCTTGGACCTCGAATCCCTAAAAAACGTCGTTTAGGGCCTCAAAACGGGCTGAAAGTTTGAACCCGAAAAACTGCCAAGATGGAAAATTGTTTTTCGATCCCGTGGAATAGGTGGGTGGCCACTGATATCCACCTAGATCAAATAGCCTCTAATTTTCTAACACTTCATCTTCGTACTGTGTTAAGAATGTTTCTAGGTCGTTCACCCCATGGAAACTGGGTGGTTCCCTTATCTCCGTACTTACCCATCTTACTACGCGGTCTATTCTTACACATCTTCTTGTGGAAACTTCGTGTAACCTTTGCTGCCAATTTTATAAGCTTGTATCTAATTCTGGCACACATGAGGTGATGCTACACCATTTGATTACCCCATCTGCAGTTGGGTTTACGTAATCCTCATCTCGCGTAGTTATTTTGTACAACTGGTTAATTTCCTCTAGGTCCAAGAAAGTAGGCTCTACGAACATTTCCCCTTACGATGGGTCCAATAGCGCAATGAATCTGTATTCTCCTGACTCAAAGGTCATTTTCTGCGTCTTTAAGTTGATTATGGCCTATTTATCAAACTCCCAATCCAAGCCAAGCAATGCTGGATAAGGTGTTGTGTCGTCCACTATCTCGATTACTTCGAAGTTGGCTTTAGTCTGCACTCCATCCAGGTCTACTGTCACTCCTTTTAGTCTTCCAATTGGTAAAACTTTGTGTTGATTTGCTAGTTTCAGTTGAACTGGTGAATATCCTAATGTGGGCTATCCCATGCATTGCCATGTATTCTTAGGTAATACATTGAATTCGGATCCTAAATTCAGTATAATATCTCCCATTTTGAAATCTCCAATGTTGGCGATCATCCTAAACTTTCCACCTGTTCTCCTCCTTGTATGTAGGTGATTGACTGTTTTTTGTTCTAACTTTCCTTATGCTTCTATGCTACATCTTTCTAGCATGTTTTGTAATACTTTAATAGAGGATGTATCATTGCGTAGTTTTACACATGATTGTAAAAAAAAATTAATCGTACTTACTTATCCCAAGGGTTGTGTTTCTTTGGTGTGATCCAACGATGGAGGCATCTCGTACTCTGGTACTTCCTTACTATGTTGCACGGTTGATGTCGATGCAATGTCTGGCCTTAAGAATTCTTGTCTAGCTTGCTTGAATATCTCCTTATCGTTCTACGCATCAAACTGCTTCCTTGGTTCAACATTCTTCTTCACCCATTAGTGTTGTGTTGGATCTTGTCATACTGCACGTTTCCTATTTTATCTCCTCCACGTGTAACTATGTTGATGTTTCTTCCTTCATCCCTAGCTTCCGTTGAAATCCACTGAATGTTCTGATTCCTCTTTTCCTGGATCTTCCCTAATAGCGTAGGGCATTCTTCTGTGTCATGATCCGATGTGCGACAATACATACAGGTCGTCGGTGGAAGTGGACATTATCTTGCATAATGTCCTGGTTGTTGAAAATTATGACATACCACTGGTCCTCTACCTCTTCCAAAGCCTCATCTTACTCTTCCTCCACCTCCGGATCCAGCTCGATCCCCTTGTGGCAGGTTATATTGAGGCTCCTGGTTATACAACGTGGTATTATAGTGTGGTTGTGCGGTATTATAATGCGGTTGTGCAGTGTTGTATGGGGTTGATACTTGGTTAAAATAGGGTGCATCTTTCCCAGTCATCATTTATGTCTGTACCTGATATGCATCTAATGTTCTTTCCCTCATCAACTCCATGGTTCTGCAATCTTTGTGATCATGACCTACTGACTTGCAAAAGTTGCAATACGAGCTCTTCGACATTGTCTGGTACTTCTGCATCATTGGGTAGTGATATGGTTCGTGACCCTATTTCTTACAGATCTCACACCATAGTCCTCATGTTGGTAACAGGTTTCACATTCTTGTTGCCATGTACTACATGAATGTTGGACCTTTGTTCTTATGGTGTCCTTCTATCCTACATGTGGTACACCAAACGAATTCTCTTTTGTCCTTGTTCTTGTTTTGGTTTAGCTAGAAAGTTAAATTCTTCAAATCCTCCTTCAGCTCCTTGATGGATGGATATGTCTTCTGATATTGGTTCTCCTCCAATTATAGGGCTTCTTGCAGAGCCTTTACCTGTGTCTGAAACTTCTGTTGTTGTAGTGGATATTTCAAGTGTGGTAACAGTGAATTGACGAAGAGGTGCCTATGCTACATATTTTTCATGGCGTATGCTACATATTTGTCGCTTGAATCTCTAGTCAATATCCCATACAGATTCTCCCAGTTTCTGTCTGATCTCTATCATCTCGTTCATGTATTGGTCCTATGAACTTGGCTTCTAGAACTCATTTATCAACAACTTCTTTATATCTCCAATCATTATGGTTGTCCCTGGTGGACTGTTTGCAGCTAAAATCATATACCAATCCAGTGCACGATCTATTAATGTGATAGCTAACTGTGCAAGTTTAGTGTCCTCGTCTATGATCTGTTTTGCTTCCCAAATATTTTCACAGATAAACATGTTCTTCTCCAGGTCCTCCAATGCTTCTCCTTTGAATTTTGGTAACCCGATGGTTGGGTCATGTCCCGCCATCTTGAATGTTGAACTACTACCTCCGCGCGGTGTAGATACTTGACTACTGCTTCCTAAACTATCTCCCCCAATTGTTGTTCCTTGTGTAGATGTACTTTCTGCTATCTTCCCTCTCTTGAAATTTGGTTGTCTAAATGGTGGTGTTTTTCTTGATGTATTAGTCGCACATGGGTTTATGGGTTCCACACTAACACTGATATGGATAGGAGTGTTGCCTTCTACTTTCTCTCTTGGACCTCTCGTCTTCCTCTCATATGCCATGTGCATGATTTATTCAATCTTCTCCATAGCCTGGAGATCCTCTACCTCCTCTTCATCACTTGTCAATCCTTCCCTCGCATCTATGACTCTCTTCTTGGTGTTCACCTTATATTGGTAGGGTACTCCATTGCGTGGATTTCCGGCTATCGCCATGATCCACTTGATATAGTTGTCGTCCATCATAATTGGGTCCAAGGCCTCCTCCTTCTTTCCTTTATTTCCTTCTCCTTCCCTTTTCCCTTTTCCTGTCAGTGCTTCCCCCCTTCCCCTATGCACGCATGGAAGTTTAGTTGTCTGAATCCATTGTCATTACACCTTTTTTATATAGAAATATCTTAATGGAAGTATATAATGATCTGATGTACCTTCCTCAAGGTCCTTTCAAGAATTCTTGTTCAGTTGCACTGTACAACTTTGTTTTATCTACTGCAAACTCTGTGATAAATCCGACAACAATGTTTCCTAGCTAGAAATCTACTGCGCACGTAAGATTATTATCAACTCATTGTAGTTGCACGATCTCTTCGGGATTCCATTCTAGTTGTCTAATCTGATTCATAGGATGGTTGTCTTTCAATCTTTTGATCCACTCTTGCAATATGTGTGGGAAATCACAAAAAAATACTTCATGCAAGTCGGTGAATACGTACTTGTCCAGATATTTGCGCTATGTTAGCTTCGGGTTTTTGTTATCTTTCTGCACAAAATCTAGCTCCTTTGTATTCAACCAGATTTTTATCTCTGCCTTCGTAGGATTCCACGGTCTCAGCATTCCCTTTTAGGTTTGCATTCTTTTTCCTTCTTGTCGTCTGATCCCGTATTCTTTCGACTCTTCTTCAACATGTCTCATATGCTCAATCCCATTGCCTTCCAATCAGCCGGCAACATAACCATTTCTTGGTTTATTCCCTTTATCTATATACTCTTATTGGTCTGGAGGGATTATGTTTCTCATTGACCATTACATATTGACCCCAGTTCAGAACTAAGAAGCTTCCCAACAAAATCCCTTAAAGTCTATCGGCCCCTCTGGTAACCCAGAAGGCAACCCAGTACACGGAGTGTACTGCGCAGTCTCACCGTAGATAGATCTATGGGTGGCTACAATACTCAGGTGTTTGCAACCTAGGATTGAGCGAGATCTATGTTTGTATGCCATAACCTTTATTCAGTCCATTTAACATCTAGTTATAATATTCATTCTATGCATGCATGCAAAATACCAGGTCTACTTAACTACTCATCCATTCAACATTCATCAACTAATCAGACACAGAGATACATTCATTCAGTCACATAACACAGTGTTACCGTGGTTCACCCCCTCCTGGGCTACATCCACAAAGATATGGCTCTCGGGATTTTATTATATTTTAGAAATCTCCACGTCGCGCATGATTACAATCTTAGTTCTTCTTCCCTCCCACAGGCTCCTCGATCCCCGTGAGGCTGACTAGATCACATCGGGCTCCTCATCCTGCGATCTAACCCTCAAGATCGAGTCGCCCATGCTTTCTCTAGCTCACCAGCTTAATGACTCATATAGTCCTTACAATTCTCTTCCTCTCGGTGTCCTCCATTGTCTGTGTGTGTGTGTCTGTATATCCCTGTGTATCTCTCATTTTCTATCTCCCCTTATTTATATCCCCTTTATATCTCTCAAGTACCACTTATTTATAACTTCAGCTCACCAGCCATTACAATGTATTACAAAAACCCTAACCCTGGCGTCATTAGGTCTTCCATGCATGCCTGTATGTTGCTTTTCCTTCCAATTGTCTTTTTCCTCTTGCATGCTTCTCTCCCAAAAATATCCTTTCTTTCTGACTCGGCCTGCATCCAACAATGACAGATCTCTGTAGCTTTAAGATGTTAGAATACGTCTCTACACTGAAAAAAATAAGGTGAGGAGGTTAGGATGATCCCACTAAATCATGAAAGCGAGTAAGATCCAAACCATTCGAATGCCACCTCACCATAGAAGCTTCTCCTTCTAGAAGATTTGAGAAAACGCTTGTTTTTCCCACATGTAGGCATTCTCGCACCCTGACTATAGAGCAACCTGCGAACATCTCACACCCAAGCTATGGTGCAACCTGCGAGAATCAAGCATTCTCGCACTCTGTTTATATAGCAACTTGCAAACTTCCTTTTTTACATGGTTTTTACAAGGGAAAATGCAACTTCTTTTCTCAGGAAAAGTTCTTCTCCCTTCTCTCTTCAGGAACTCAATCCACTGACCTCTCTGAAGGCAACAAATAGGTTTACATCATTAACGGTCATAGGGATGACGAAAATAATGTGTAACAAATGTCACTCCTTTTAGTCTTCCAATTGTAGAACTTTGTGTTGATTTGCTAGTTTCAGTTGAACCGGTAAATATCCTAATGTGGGATCTCCCATGCATTGCCATGTCTTCTTGGGTAATACATTGAATTCAGATCATAAATCCAGTATAATATCTCCCATTTTGAAATCTCCAATGTCGGCAATCATCCTTAACTCTCTACTTGTTCTCCTCCTTGTATGTAGGTGATTGACTATTTTTTGTTCTAACTTTCCTTCTGCTTCTACACTACATCTTTCTAGCATGTTTTGTAATACTTTAATAGAGGATGGATCATTGAGTAGTTTTACACATGATTGTAAAAAAACTTTAATCATACTTACTTATCCTAGGGGTTGTATTTATTTGGTGTGATCCAACGATGGAGGCATCTCGTACTTTGGTACTTCCTTACTATGTTGCGCGGCTGATGTCGATGCAATGTCTAGCCTCAAGAATTCTTGTTTAGCTTGCTTGAATATCTCCTTATCGTTCTATGCATCAAACTGCTTCCTTGGTTCAGCATTCTTCTTCACCCATTGGTTTTGTGTTGGCTCTTGTCATAATGCGTCGTTTCCTATTTTATCTCCTCCACGTGTAACTATGTTGATGTTTCTTCCTTCATCCTTTGCTTCCGTTGAAATCCACTGAACGTTCTGATTGTTTTGATTCCTCTTTTCCTGGATCTTCCCTAATAGCGTAGGACATTCTTCCGTGTCATGATCTAATGTGCGACAATACATATAGGTCATTGGTGGAAGTGGACATTATCTTGCATAGTGTCCTGGTTGTTGAAAATTGTGACATACCATTGGTCCTCTACCTCTTCCAAAGCCTCATCTTGCTCTTCCTCTGCCTCTGGAGCCAGCTCGATCCCCTCACGGCACATTATACTAAGGCTCCTAGTTATACTACGTGGTATTATAATGTGGTTGCGTGGTATTATACTGTGGCTGCGCAATGTTGTATGGGGTTGATACTTGGTTAAACTAGAGTGCGTCTTTCCCAGTCATCATTTATATCTGTACTCGATATGCATCTAATGTTCTTTCCCTCATCAACTCCATGGTTCTGCAATCTTTGTCATCATGACCTACTAACTTGCAAAAGTTGCAATACGAGCTCTTCGACATTGTCTGGTACTTCTACATCATTGGGCAGTGATATGGTTCATGACCCTATTTCTTACAGATCTCACACCATAGTCCACCTGTTGGTAACGAGTTTGGCATTCCTGTTGCCATGTACTACGCGAATGTTGGACCTTTGTTCTTATGGTGTCCTTCTATCCTACATGTGGTACACCAAACGACTTCTCTTTTGTCCTTGTTCTTGTTTTGGTTTAGCTGGAATGTTAAATTCTTCAAATCCTCCTTCAGCTTCTCGATGGATGGATATGTCTTCTGATATTGGTACTCCTCCAATTATAGGGCTTCCTATAGAGCCTCTACCTGCATCTAAAACTTATGTTGTCGCAATGGATATTTCAAGTGTGGTAACATTGAATTGACGAAGAGGTGCCTATGCTACATATTTGTAATGGCATATTTTAGCTTTCCCTTTAGTCGCTTGAATCTCTGGTCAATATCCCATACAAATTCTCCCAGTTTCTGTCTGATCTCTATCATCTCGTTCATGTATTAGTCCTATGAACTCAGCTTCTGGAACTCATTTATCAACAACTTCTTTATATCTCCAATTGTTATGGTTGTCCCTCGCGGACTGTTTGTAGCTAAACTCATATACCAATCCAGTGCGTGATCTATTAATGTGATAGCTAACTGTGCAAGTTTAGTGTCCTCGTCTATGATCTATTTTGCTTCCCAAATATTTTCACAGATAAACATGTGCTTCTCCAGGTCCTCCGATGCTTCTCCTTTGAATTTTGGTAACCTGATGGTTGGGTCATGTCTTGCCATCTTGAATGTTGAACTACTACCTCCGCGCGGTGTAGATACTTGACTACTACTTCCTAAACTAGCTCCCCCAGTTGTTGTTCCTTGTGTATATGTGCTTCATGCTATCTTCCCTCTCTTGAAATTTGGTTGTCTAAACGGTGGTGTTTTTCTTGGTGTATTAGTCACACATGGGTTTATGGGTTCCACACTGACACTGATATGGATAGGAGTGTTGCCTTCTACTTTCTCTCTTGGACCTCTCATCTTCCTCTCATATGTCGCGCACATGATTTCTTCAATCTTCTCCATAGCCCGGAGATCCTCTACCTCCTCTTCATCACTTGTCAAGCCTTCCCTCATAGCTACGGCTCTCTTCTTGGTGTTCACCTTATATTGGTAGGGTACTCCATTGCGTGGATTTCCGGCTGTCGCCATGATCCACTTGATCTGGTCGTCGTCCATCATAATTGGGTTCAAGGCCTCCTCCTTCTTTCCTTTATCCCCTTCTCCTTCATTTTCCCTTTTCCTGTCAGTGCTTCCCCCATTCCCCCATGCACGCATGGAAGTTTAGCTATCTGAATCCATTGTCATTACACCTTTGTTATATAGCAATATCTTAATGGAAGTATATAATGATTTGATGTACCTACCTCGAGGTCCTTTCAAGAATTCGTATTCAGTCGTGTTGTACAACTTTGTTGTATCTACTACAAACTCTGTGATAAATCCCACAACAATGTTGTCTAGCTAGAAATCTACTGTGCACGTAAGCTTATTATCAACTCATTGTAGTTGTGTGATCTCTTCAGGATTCCATTCTTGCTGTCTAATCCAATTCATAGGATGGTTGTCTTTCAATATTTTGATCCACTCCTGCAATATGTGTGGGAACTCACAAAAAAATACTTCATGCAAGTCGGTGAATACGTACTTGTCCAGATATTTGCGCGATGTTAACTTCAGGTTTTTGTTATCTTTCTGCACAAACTCTAGCTCCTTTGTATTCAACCAACTTTTTATCTCTGCCTTCGTAGGATTCCACGGTCTCAGCATCCCCTTTTAGGTTTGCATTCTTTTACCTTCTTGTCGTCTGATCCCGTATTCTTTCGACTCTTCTTCAACATGTTTCATATGCTCAATCACATTGCCTTCCAATCAACCAACAACATAACCATTTCTTGGTTTGTTCCCTTTATCTGTCTACTCTTATTGGTCTGGAGGGATTATGTTTCTCATTGACCATTATATATTGACCCTGGTTCAAAACTAAGAATCTTCCCAACAAAAGCCCTTAAAGTCTATTAGCCCCTCTGGTAACCCAGAAGGCAATGCAGTACACGAAGTGCACTACGTAGTCTCACCCGAGATAGATCTATGAGTGGCTGCAATACTCAGGTGTTTGCAACCTGGGATTGAGCGAGAGAGATTCATCGTTTTGGAGAGTGTATCTCTCTTGCTTAAACAACTCTTTCCAAAAATTGCTTGTGAAAGTTGGGTCTTGATCGGAAACAATAGAGTGTGGCATGCCATGAAGCTTGAAGACCTGGTCCATGAAAATTTGAGCCACTGTGGATGCAGTAAATGGGTGGTGAAGAGCGCAAAAATGAGCATACTTGGAAAGGAGATCCACCACCACCATTATGACTGATTTGTTCCCCGATTTGGGTAAGCCTGTAATAAAGTCCATAGAGATATCCTTCCAAACAGCAGGGGGAATCAGAAGCAGTTGGAGGGTTCCTGGAGATTTGACTGTTTCTCCCTTGTTGCGTTGACACACCTCACATTCAGTGACAAACTTACGGATGTCCTATTTCATACCATCCTAGAAAAAAGAACGTTTGACTCAGTCATATGTTTTGGTGAACCCTGAGTGCCCTGCTGTGGGTGTAGCATGAAGCTCAGAAAGCACCGTGGATTTGAGCTTGGATTGTTTACTTAAATACAAGCGGCCTTTGTATCGAAGCTCATCCTGGATCTAGGAGTAACCTAGGGGAGCTGGAGCCTTTTTTTGCAGTTGTTGGATCAGATGCGAACTTTTGGGATCTTGAAGCCATTCCTGGCGCATAGCTTGGAGCCAATCGGGTACAATGAAGGAAAGAGAAAAAAGGGATCGTTCATCTTCATATTTCTGGGACAGTGCATCCGCCACGACATTGCCTTTTCCCTTCTTGTAAATGATCTCATAGTCATATCCAAAGAGCTTAGTCACCCATTTTTGTTGTTCCTGGGAGGAAATGTGTTGTTCCAGAAAGTACTTGAGGCTATGATGGTCGGTCTTAATTTGGAAGCGTTGCCCCAAGAGATAAGGACTCCACAACTCAACGGCATGCAGAATCACCAATATTTCTTTTTCATAAATGGGTTTGCCCATATTCCTTTCAGACAGTTGCTTGCTAGTGAAGGCCAAAGGTGAACCCTCTTGCATAAGGACAACGCCGATTCCTTTCCCTGAGGTGTCACATTCCAACACAAAGGTCTTTGTGAAGTCGGGAAGGGCCAGAACTGGAGTGGTGCACATGGTCGTCGTCAAGGTTTGAAAATCTTGAGCAGCTACTGGAGTCCAAGTGAAAGAGTTCTTTTTTAGGAGAGTCGTGAGAGGTGCTGCAATCTTTCCGTAGTTCTTAACAAACTTGCGATAATACCCTGTGAGGCCCAAAAATCCATGCAAGCTTTTGAGAGTCTTTGGGTGCGGCTAGTCTTGCATAGCTTCAATCTTTTTCAGGTCCACCCTGACGCCATCCTTTCCAACCAGATGACCCAAGTATTCTACTTCTGAGGCACCAAAATCACATTTGGGCTGTTTTAGGAAAAGTTGGTGCTGAGAGAATAGGCTGAGAACTTGATCCAGATGAGTAAGATGGTCTGTCCAGTTTTTTCTATAGATGAGGATATCTTCAAAGAAAACTAAGACAAAATGATGGAGAAAAGGGCAGAAGACACAGTTCATGAGGCTCTGGAAGGTGGAGGGGGCGTTACACAAACCAAAGGGCATGACCAAAAGCTCATAGTGGCCCTCATGAGTGTGAAAGGTGGTCTTGGGAATGTCAGCCTCTTTCATACGTATCTGGTGATAGCTCAAGCAAAGATCAAGTTTGGTAAAGAATTGGGCGCCACTCAATTCATCTAGGAGGTCATCAATGACAGGAATGGGAAATTTGTCTTTGATGGTCAGTTTGTTGAGAGCATGGAAGTCAGGACACATTCTCCAAGAACCTTCTTTCTTCAGTACCATGACAACCGAAGAGGAGTAAGGGCTCGTACTAGGATGGATGACGTCGGCAATAAGGAGTTCCTGGACCATTTTTTCAATTTCTTTTTTTTGTGCAAAGGGGTGGCGATATGGATGTATATTGGGGGGAAGGCTTTCTGGGACAAGGGGAATGGAATGATCATGGACACCGCGGGAAGGAGGGAGTCCTTGGGGAGTGGAAAATACCTTTTGATGTTTAGAAAGGAGGGCATGGAGGTCTTGGGGCACTGGTGGTGTCTCTGTGGCTTGTATGGCGTGGAGTTGGGCAATGACACCAAAATGACCTTTTTTGAGCAGTTTTTCCATGTGATGAGAACTAATGACCTCAGGTGAACTAGCTGTGATGCCTTGGAATTTATATTGGTTGCCTCCTTGGTCGAATTGCATGGTTAAGTTCTAAAAATCCATGAGAATGGGACCAAAAGTCCTTAGCCAGTCTGCACCCAACACAATGTCGCAACCGCCCATGTCAATAGAAAACATATG
>SNQJ01S0068106.1:54447-81135 GCA_010110895.2 Picea sitchensis | reverse complement strand
TGTGTGATTGTTTATTTCTTACTGCTCATTATTGGATAATAATTCTACATTGATATAACATTTGAAGAAAAAGGCTTATAATTACGCTATTAATGATTCACCCCCCTCTCAATAATCCAACAACACTAACAACAAGGATGAACATTTTCTTTGTTTTAAATATGTTGAGCCATTTCCAGGTGGAACCTAGCCATGAGAATTGAAAAATTGGAAAGCATGCCTTGAAATGTCTTCGTGGGACATTTGAGTTATGATATACAACTACATGGATTTATCGATTCATATTGGGTAGGGAGTGCATATAAAGAAGGAGTACTTCTTCGATATGTTTTTGTTTGATCTTTTCCATGATATCATGGGTTAGCATGAACCATAAGTATGTTTCATTAATCACTACAAAATAAGATTACATTGGAGCTTATGATTCTTGTACGAAAACAATGTGGCTCCGTAAGACAATTTATGGAGTGTTTGATCAGGTGTCAGATTCGACCATGATATATTTTGATAACCAGAGATGTGTAAATCTCTCAGAGAACCCGATGTTCCATGACAGGTCAAATAACATTGAGATCAAGAATTATTTTCTATGTAATAAAGTCCATAAGGGAGAAGTAGTTCTCCCATATATCTCCACTAATGAGTAGATAGTAGATATTTTGGTAAAGCCTCTATCCAACATGAAATGTTTGAGTACTTAAGGGACAAGCTGGGAATCATGGAGATGACTTCCTTATTGGAAAGGGAAGTTATTACTCCCTAGGATTGGGAGGGAGCATTGATATGTTATTGATTTATGGACAACCATTTTCCAGTTTGGAAAATGGTGCAGGTTGGGAAGTCACTTTCTAGTCTAGAAAGTGGTCTAAGATTATTGATGGTGATTCATTTTACTGTTTGGAAAATGATCCAGATTGGGCAATCACTTTCTAGTTCAGAAAGTGGTCCAAAATATTTGATTGACAATGATTTTCCATTTCAGAAAATGGTTGCAATCATGGTCCAACAAATTTTTAATGTACCATAGATAGTGATTCCCCTTGTGGCTAGTGTGGGGGAATGGTCTAGGACAGTCATTATCCTTGTTAGTCACTATGAGAAGTGGTCAAGAATAATGTTCTGCCTCTCTGAGAAGTCATTCTTTCAAAGTTCACAATTGTGAGCAGTTTCTAATAATGGTTCAATGTAGGAGGTTGGTGGAGGACAATCATTTCTGTAGGAAATGGTTTAGACAATCATTCCCTAGGGAATAATTATTCTCTCCAAGTTTCACTATAAATAGTGTCGTAAGAATGGCCCAATCAGGTTGAATGGTCCAGGTTCAATAATTGTGAATAACCATTTCCTAGGGAAGACTCATTCTCTCCAGGTTGCACTGTGAATCATTCCAGAAGAATGACATAGTTAGGTTGAATGGTCTAGGTTAATAAATATGGGACAATTATTCTTCTATGCTTGAGAAGAATAGGCCAGATAGCCCATGGATAATGTTTAAATTTATGAGGTTAGATTCTCTTCATGATCTCATATATGTGAGTGGAAGAGTGGCCTAGATGATTCAGTTCGCATCTTGACATTGTTGATATCATATGATATGATTGTTGTGGAGACTATATTTCTTTGGACAATATTTGTATGCTATTGTGGTGGGTTTGATCCATTGGTAGTGACTATGTGTCACTGGTTAGTAGTTGTGTGCTACTAGTTGTGGTTGTGAACCACTAGATAGTAGTTGTATACTACTATGAATAGACACAATTGTGTTCTATTGGATGACATTTTTTTTATTTCCATAGAGACTATCTAGTTGGATAGTGATGATGGTGCTCATGATTTGATCATGAGATATCTTGTGCGTCTATGATTATTCTACTAGGTGAATGGTTTGTTTTTTCTCAAGATAATTTCCTTTAATAAATCCCTAGCTAGGAGGGAGTGTTGATATTACAATAGCTATGGGAGGTATTAACCTCTACCTGTAACCATTAACGAGTCTAGAATATTCTAGGAAGCAAGTGAAACCCTAGAATATTAGAAAATAACCTCAGAAGACAAGTCAAATCAAGATAATAATTTATATTAAATTATTATCCTACAAAAGTAGAATTCATCGCAGTTAGGTCACTTGGAAGACTATAAATAAGAGCACACTAGAGCTCATTTGTCACACTCACTCTCACAACTGCACAAGGACAAGCAGTGTGGATGACTAGAGGAGAGTTCCAACTACTAAAGTGATGACTTGTTCTTTGGTTATGTTTGGACTTTCTTCCTAGTTATCGTTTGGAATTTTTTCTTGGTACGCTATCTTTGGAGAGAGGTACTCTACGTTGGTTGGCTATTGGTTCTATGATTTGCTTCCATAATTATTCTGTCTTTCAAGGTTAAGGTGCTCGAGGGTGGCCTTTGTGCCTATGGTTGGGTGAAAATATTTCTATATTTTCTATGGTGCAATGAGCACACCTGTTATTCTAACAAGTGCTTATTTTGTTCCAGACCCTTGACCTTTGGTTTTCCTCTCATATCTAGCGCACAAGATTTCCTCAATATTACCCGTAGCAGGGAGATCCTCTACCTCCTCTTCATGACTTTCCAATCCCTCTCACTCAACTACTACCCTCTTTTTACTATTGATCTTATACTAGTAGGGTCTTACATTGCGTTTCCTTCCCAATATGTCTATTATTTCCTTTATCTAATCTTCATCCATCATAGTAAGGTCAATTTCTTACTTATTCTAACCTATTTCCAGGTCCTTATCCATATCTCAGATCTTCCTTAGTGCTTCCCCGAGTCTCCCCATGTGCCCAGATTGATTTAGTTGTCTGATTCCATTGTCATCACTCCTTTATCATGCAGTAAAATATTGATCAACGTATAGAGTGATCGAATATACCTTACTCTTGATCCCTTCAAAACATATTGCTCTACAACAATGTATGACTTTGCAATATTGACTGCAAACTCATTAATAAATACTAAAATAATATTGTCTATCCAGAAATCCACTATGTTTCCAAATTTATTATTGACTCTTTCTAAACACACAATATTATTAGTGGTCCACTCTATTCATCTTATCTGATTATTTGGATGATTATCCTTCAATCTTAGTATCCACAAGTGTAGAAACTTTATAAAATAATAGAAAAATGCCTCATGAGGATCAGTAAACACATAACTTTCCAAATATTGGCGTAGTGAATGATTGCAGCTTCTATTGTCTTTTTGCATAAACTCAAGTTGTTTTGTTTCCAACCATCTTTCAATATCTTGTTTAGTAATATTTCATAGTCTAAACAACCCCTTTTACTACTGCATTATCTTCACTTTCCTTCTCAACAAGTCCCCTCCAATATGATCTTCTGATTTTCATCTGGAAACAAAACCATTTGTTGGATATTTGGGCTAACCCATGTTCTAATTTTAGGTTTCCAACAAAACCATGCCAACCATTTGCCCTTGTAGACCCTAGAAGGAAACATTGCACACAGAGTGAAAAATGAAGTCTCATATGAGATGGCTTATTGGTGATTGCATGACCCATATGTTTTCAATCTTGGAAGGGATGTTTCTTGTGGGGATGCAAGACATACTTTCTACTTCAACATGCATTAGATCTATCATTATAACATAAAATTATAACCAGATCTATCATTATGTAACCATTAACATTCATTCTTCAATAAATATCATAATTATTCTAGTGCACACTGCATTTGACTACTAACCGATTCATTCATTCATCATAAATCATTGCAATACATAAAATCAAAATTCTACACAGTGACACATTATTTTACAGTGGTTCACCCCCTTGGGCTACGTCCACAAAGATATGACATTCTTGACTTATTTATTATTATTCATCAAGGTTTTGTGTTGTGCGCATTACAAAATATTTTTGCTGAGAATAGTGAGGTTGAAAAAGTTGCACCAAACTCCACACCTTTCGACCTTACCCTCTATTACAATGCATACTTATAAAAAATGGGATTATCTCCAAAACAAGTTCCACAACTCTCAACCACAAATAACTCTGAAAACTAGGTCACTCAAGTCATTCACTCACAACTAATCAACTATTTACACTGACTAAATGACTTCCTCATATGTCACAATACATATTTATACTAAAAAAGTGGGTTAAAACCCATTAGAAAGATGACCAAAAACGTAACCCTAAGTGGATTAGGTTTTTCCACATTCTAACTTCCTATGCATGGTCGATCCGCTTCCTCCTTCCTTACTTTGACTCTTCTCCTTCATTGTGCTACTTTTACTTGTTATCCATCATGCTCCTTTTCCTTATTTTCTCGTGCATGCTCCGCTTTTGGTCCCTTTTCTAACTATCTTCAATAATTATTGAGTTTTTCCCCAAAATGGTCTGCGCCAAGAGGTCCTATAAATACATGCTTGGGGTATGAAAAAAAACAATGAATTCATTAGTATTGTTATGATATTCATTTCATTTTGGAGAATCCATCTATTCTCTTAAGATCTATTTGAGAAATCATACCAATTCGTTTACTTCTCACCTCTTGAAAAGTTTAACCAAGAAGTTCTTCACCATTGTTGCTTCATTGTTCAAAGATGATCCAAATTATTTTTGCAAGAAATGAGAGCATAGATATAACAAAGAAATGTACAGAGATATCTCAAATATCCAATAATATAACATAATTATATCAGATATAAAACCATAAACATAGAGATACAATAATACACAATTTCTATTAATGAGCGAAATGTACAAAACTATAGAAATACAGAGTGAAAGACTCAGTAGAATGGTGGTAGCTATCATCTGATAAGAGATGTGATGGATAATCACATTCACAAGAAGATGATTACAATGATTCTATAAAGGCCTTTTTAAGATAAACAAAATCCAAAACCCTAACCCTGGAAGATGAAAATCCAACAGTTCTGTGGACCCCGTTTTGGGTAGTTTGGTGTATCAACTTCCTCAGAGCGTAACTTTGGAAAACGATATCCATTTAGGGTGCATGATAGATAATTGGAAAGATATAATTGAGGAGATTCATTTTGGGGGATCAATAGATACCATGACTATCGTTGAGGTTCTCTATCTCGAAAAAACTTCATTTAGGCCCTCAAAATGACCCTAGAAGTTCAAGAACCGAAAAACTGCTAAAACTAGTAAGTTTCTGGAAGACTCTTTTGAGCTAGTTGGAATAAGTGGGTGGCCACCGATATCCAAATAGATAAATCCTCCCTCCTTAGGAAGAAATGGTATACATTTCTTAGAGTTCCCAGGGGAGAGGGAAAAGTTTTTGTTGAATCTGCATCTTGATGAGTTGTTTTCCTCATTAGACAGAGGGTGCTTGGACTGGCTATATGATATGACTGTGTGTTGAAGGAATCCTTGCGCTTTGATTTAATCTTGTTGACCTTATTCTACTACACAAAAGGTGCCTGGACTAAGGCTGGAGTGGTTGAATTGTTATTTTATTCACCTTTTGAATAGACTGTGAAGAAGATGAATTTTGTAGTATGAGATACTACCTTGCAACTATGTCTAGGTGGCACAATAGTTTGAACTACTTCTAGTATCATGTAGAGATGACCCCCTAGATTAACAATTATAGTATGTGGTCAAGACCCATAAATAACATGGTGCTTCCACATATATGGCTAGCCCAACAAAAAATCAAACACATCCAGTGGGGAAACATCACATAATACCTCTTCTTTAAAGGGATCGATGTCGTATGACAATCAACACTATTGGTTGACATGAAGGTATAATCCCTGGAAAAGACACCCGATGTTGTATGGTTGTAGGTGTTGTGTTGTTGAAAATCCAAATTGTTTGATGACCTCTGCTGAGATGAGTTTCTTATGGATTCCTCTATCAATAATAAAATGTAGTGGGATACCCTTCACCCACATCTATGAATGAAAAATGAACTCTCCCTCTTTAGGATCTTCTAGTTCTTCAGGTTGAATTGTTGTGGTTCGAACAATAGCAGTGGGTTCTATGTCGATGATATGTCTTTTTCCATTATTTTCGGAATCTGATTCTGAATAAGGGTTCATCTCCTTGTCTTTGATCTCGACCACCAATGAATTTTTTGAGCGACATTCACCAGTTTTGTTCCAAGGGATTTTGTGGAAATCACACCACTTTCCATTGTCCTTCTTCGTCTTCCTGTGACCCTTCTTTTCATGTGGCTTGAACTATTTTTTTGGGAGGTTGTTTGTTAGATACACCTTTATCATAGTTTGATTGTTGCGTATTTGCAGAACCGATGTCTCATTTGTTCTAGTGCCTAGATTTCTTCTTTATTTTGATATCATATCGATAGGAAACTCCCAACGATGAGATGTCTAGAAACTCCATTTCAATTTCGTTGTAGTTGTGTAGAGCCCCACGATATTTCAGAACAAAATTCCACTCAGAATATTTGATACCCAACTTAGTGTGAAAGGTATGGAAGGTATTGAAGAACTCCGAAATTTCTTGGCCACTCTCTTGATGCATTGTGGTCCATCTCATGTACTAGTCATCATAGTTACCATCAAGGTAATATTGTTCCTTGACCGCATCCACACAAAAATCCCAAGTGGGCTTAGCCCCATATATTCCAGAATCCTATGTGGAACTTTTCTCTTAGTAATTTTCATAAAAATGTTTGATATGGGGGAGATATTTAAGGAATTTGAAGGTGATATTTTCCCTGTCAAAAAAAATGTGAACAAAGAAATAACCTTCTAGTAGATTTAACCATTTTTCTAGGGCATATACATCTATCCTTCCTTAAAATACAGGAATATCAAAATTAACTTGTACCTTGAAAGGTGAGGTTCCTCCAAAGTGGTCACTTGATGAATATGTGATGGTTGTTATCGACAAGAATTGAAGGATGTGGGAAAAATTCTCCATCATTTCGTCCCTTTGTCATGTGAGAGCTTCCTCAAGAAACAAATTAATAGAATCATCTTCTCTGTCATTTTTATTTTCTTCCACCATGAAGAGATGGGATGGATTCTCGCATTCACAAGAACATGATTACAATGAGGTTCTAAATGAATTTTTAACATAAATAAAATACAAAACCCTAACCCTGAAAGATGAAAATCCAACAAGTTTTTGGACCCCGTTTTGGGTAGTTTGGTGTATGAACTTCCCCGAGGTGTAACTTTGGCACATGATCTTTGCTTGGGGAGAATGATAGCTCATTAGAAAGTTATCTTCGAGGAGATTCATTTTCAAGTCTCAATAGAGTCATTGGATATAATTTAGGTGATTGATCGCAAAAAAACTTCATTTAGGCCCTCAAAATGGCCCCAGATGTTCACAAACTGAAAAAATGCTAAAAATAGCAAGTTGGCAGATGACTGTTTTGAGCCAATTGGAATAGGTGGATGGCCATTGATATCCACCTGGATCAATCATCCATCCTTAGGAAGAAATGGTATCGATTATGTTGAGTTCCTAGGGGAGAGGAAAAAGCATTTGCTGAATCTGCATCTTGATGAGTCGTTTTCCTTGCTGGAGAAGTTGCGTTGCTTAGCTTGTTGAAGGTTGTCACGAACCTGTGGCTCCAAGGGTTGGAAATTTTTAAACAGTATGGCTACATGAGATGAATGTGTGTAGAAGGAATCCTTGTTCTTATCTTTAATGTTGTTGACTTGATTCTATTGGATGGAAGGTGCTTGGATTGATGCTACAGTGGTTGTGGTGTTCTTCTGTTCACCTTTTGAATAGACTATGAAGAATTTAAATTTTGTAGTACGAGATACTACCTTGAGACAATATTTAGGTCGGACAGTAGTTGGAACTACCTCTCTTATCCTATAGAGATGATCCCCAAGAGTAAAAATGACACAACGAGGTCTAGACTCATAAATATCATGACACTTCCACATGTATGGCTGGCCCAACAAAAAATAACAGACATCCAGTGGGGAAAATTAACTTAATACCTCATCCTTGAAGGGATGTATTCCATATGAAAATCGACACTGTTGGTTGACATGGAGGTCTTGGCCCTGGAAAAGCCACTTGATGTTGTATGGATTTGGGTGTGGTGTTGTCGACAATACTAGTTGTTTGATGAACTTTACTAATATGAGGTTCTTCTTGATTCTGATATCAACAATAAAATGCAGCGAGGTACCATTCACCCACATTTGTGAATAAAAAATTCTCTCCCCCTGTTCAAGATCTGTTGGTTCTTCAGGTTCAATTTTTGTGTTCGCGATAGTACCAGTGAGGTCTGCGTCAATGATATGTCTTTTTCCATTATTTTATGAATCACATTATGAATCAGGGTTCGAATCCTTGTCTTTGATCTCGACCATCAACAATTATTTTGAGCGACATTAATCATTGTTGTGCTAGGGTATTTTGGAAATCACACCACTTTCCAGTTTCCTTCTTTGTCTTCCTATGACCCTTCTTTTCTTGTGGCTTGGAATGGTTTTCCAGAGGATATTTTTTAGGGCCTTCTTTATCATACTTTGGTTGTTGTGGATTTGTATACTTGAACTCTCATTTTTTCTGGTGGCTAAATTTCTTCTCAATTTTGACAACATATCGATAGGAATCTCTTAGCAATGAGATGTCCAGAAACTCCATTTCAACTTGGATGTACATGTGTAGAGCCCCATGGTATTTCAGAATGAAATTCCACTCAGAATATTTGATACCCAGCTTGGTGCGCAAGGTATGGAAGGTATTGGTGAACTCTGACACTGTTTTGACCCTCTCTTGAGACAGTGTGGTCCATCTCATGTAATGATTATCATAGATACCAACAAGGTAATATTGTTCCTTGAATGTATCCACAAAAAAATCCCAAGTGGGCTCGTCCCCATATATTCCAGACTCCTTTGTGGAGTTATTCTCCTAGTAAATTTCCCACCAATGTCTGACATGGGGGGGGAGCTTAAAGGAGTGTGAAGGTGATCTTTTTCCAGTCAAAAAAATTGTCTTCTGATAAATAACCTTCTAGCAGATTTAACCATTTTTCTAGGGCATTTTCATCTATATATCCTTCAAATATGAGAATATCAAAATTAACTTGTACCTTGAAAGGAAAGGTTCGTTCAAAGTGGCCTCTTGATGAAGACTCACCATTTGTTATCAAAAGGTGTTAAAGGATGTGGGAAACATTATCCATCATTTCATCCCTTTGTCGCGTGAGAGCTTTCTCAATTAATAGATTAAAAGAATCATCTTCTCTGTTGTTTGTATTTTCTTCCACCATGGAGGGTTTCTTTGGCGTGTAATAAATATTTTCCTCAAGAGATACAATATCGTTATCCAAATTTCTATACTTGGACCTCATCGGGGACATGCACTGAAAAAAATGATCAAGAGCATCCTGCTCTAAAACCACTAATCCAGATTATTTTTGGCACGAAATGAGAGTGGAGATATAATAAATAAATGTACAGAGATATCTCAAATATCCAATAATAAAAAATATATATATCATAGATGCATACATAAACATAGAGATACAATATTACACAATTTCTATTAATGAGCAAAAGGTACAAAACTATATAAATATAGAGCGAAACACTCACTAAAATGGTGGAAACTTATCTATGAGAATAAATTGGATGGATACTCACATTTGCAATAAGATGATAACAATGAGGATATAACAACATTTTTAACAGAAATAAAAACCAAAACTCTAACCCCAAAATATCAAAAGCCAACAATGTTTTGGACCCTGTTTTGGGTAGTTTGGTTTATCAACTTCCCTTGGGTGTAACTTTAGAATAATATATTTGTTTGGGGTGCACGATAGATCATTGGAAAGGTATCATTGAGGAGATTCATTTTCGGGATCAATATATCCTTGGTTTTTTATTGAGGTGCTCGATCCCAAAAAAACTTCATTTAGGCCCTCAAAATAACCCTAGAAGTTCAAGAACGGAAAAACTGTTAAACATAGTAAGGTTCCAGAAGACTGTTTTGAGCCAGTTGGAATAAATGGGTGGACACTAATGTCCACCTGGATTAATCCTCCCTCCATAGGAATAAATGGTATCCATTATGTTTAGTGCCCGAGGTAGAGGGAAAAGTGTTTGTTGAATCTGCATCTTGATGAGTTTTTTTCCTTACCGGAGAAGTTGCGATGCTTAGCTTGTTGAAGGTTGTCAAAAACCTATGGCTGGAAGTATTGAAATTTTTTAACTAGTATGGCTACATGAGATGATTGTGTGCAGACAAAATCCTTGTAATTTTCTTCAGTATTTTTGACCTGCTTCTGCTAGACATAAGGTGCTTGGACTGAGGTTGTAGTGGTTGCAGTGTTCTTTTGTTCACCTTTTGAACAAACTGTGAAGAATTTGAATTTTGTAGTATGAGATACTAACTTGTGACATTGTTTAGGTGGGAAATTATTTGGAACTACTTTTGTCATCCTGTAGATATGACCCCTTAGAGTAACAATGACACTACAGGGTCGAGACTCATAAATAACATGGCACATCCACATATATGGTTGGCCCAACAAAAAATCAAAGAAATCCAATGGGGAAACATCACATAATACCTCATCCTTGAAGAGTTGGATGTCATATGACAATAAACACTATTGGATGACATGAAGGTCTCGTTGTTGGAAAAGCCACCAGATGTTTTATGGCTGCGGGTGTGCTATTTTCAACAATACCAACTATTTGATGACCTCTGTTGAGATGAGGTTATTCTGGATTTCATTATCAACAATAAAATGCATGGGGTACACTTCACCCACACTTGTGAATGAAAAATGTGCTAACCCTCTTCTAGATATGTTGGCTCTTTAGGTTGAATTGTTACGGTCATGACAGTAGTGGTGGGTTTTGATTCTATGATATGTATTTTTCCATTAGTTTTTGAATCAGATTATGAATGAGGGTTCGGTTCATTTTGTTCGATCTTGACCACCAATGATTATTTTGAGTGACATTCATGAATGTTGTGCCAAGGGATTTTGTGGAAATCACACCACTTTAGAGTGTCCTTCATCTTCCTGTGACCCTTATTTTCCTATGCCCTGGAATGGTTTTTAGAAGGTTGTTTGTTAGGGCCGTATATATCATACTTTGGTTGTTGCTGATTTGTAGATCTAGACTATCACTTATTATGGTGCCTAAATTTCTTCTCAATTTTGAAAACATATCAATAGGAATCTCTCAGCGATGAGATGTTCAGAAAATCCATTTCAATTTAGATGTACCTATGAAGAGCGCCATGGTATTTCATAACCAATTTTTTCTCAGAATATTTGATACCTATTTTAGTGGGAAAGGTATTTAAGCTATTGGTGAAATCCCACACTGGTTTTCCCCTCTATTCATGTAATGTGGTACATATGATGTACCAGTGATCATAGTTACCAACAAGGTAATATTGTTCCTTGACCGAATCCACAAAAAATTACCAAGTGGGCTCAACCCCATATATTCCAGAATCCTTCGTGGAACTTTTCTCCCAGTAATTTTCCCACCAATGTTTGACATGGGGGAGAGATTTAAGGAGTGAGAAGTTGATATTTTCCCTATCAGAAAAATTGTCAACAGATAAATAACCTTCTAGCAGATTTAACCATTTTTCTAGGGCATCTGCATCTATTTTTCCTTCAAATATGGGAATATGAAAATTAACTTGTACCTTGAAAGGAGAGGTGCCTCCAAAGAGGTTTCTTGATGAATACATGTTAGTTCTTATCGATAGGCATTGAAGGATGTGGGAAAAATTATCCATCATTTTTTCCCTTTGTTCCATGAGAGCTTGCTCAAGCAACAAATTAATAGAATTGTATTCTCTATCATTTTTCTTTCCTTCCTCCATAGAGGGTTTCTTGGGCATGCAAGAGAAATTTTTCTCAATAGACATAACCTCGAGACCCAAATTTCTATACTTGTACCTCATTGGAGACATGCACTGAAAAAAATGATTAAGAGTAGCCTGCTCTGAAACCACTGATCTGGATTATTTTTGGCACAAAATGAGAGTGGATATATAATAAATAAATGTAAAGAGATATAAAAAATATCCAATATTATAAAAAATATATATATATATCAGAGATGCAACCATAAACACAAAGATACAGTAATACACAATTTCTATTAATGAGAAAAATGTTAAAAAATGTAGAAATACAGAGTGAAATACTTTCTAGAATGGTGGCAACTTATCTCTGAGAAGAGATGTGTTCACACAGGGGCATACCCAGGGTTCAATTCTAACGGTGCACAAACAAGCCCTAAATACTTTCCCTTTCAACAACACCTATGAAGCAAATGCAGTCTCACACGAAGTAGCAATAGGGGGTTGCAGGACACAGGTGTCTACAACTAGAGGAAATACAAAGTGGTTCCAAGGAAACAACACACAATAACCTAGTTATTCTTTATCTCCTTTAATCCTACTGCACGAGCTATATCTTAGATCTAACATAATGATGGAATCACAGAATAATAGAAGGAAAAATAACACAACATCAAGCACAGAGACACAAGATATATGTGGTTCACCCTCTTCCTAGGGCTACATCCACAGAACTACTTTTCTTGATATTGTATGAAAACATACAGTTCTTACAGTTCTCTCCTTGTCTTCTTCTCTCCCCTCCCTACGCACCCAACTACAGGGTTGATATTCGCACCTAGCTAAAGTTATTAAAATACCAGAGTGCTCTAACACACAACACTTCTCTCTCTTACAACAATAATCACTCGATCTCACAACACAACTCTAGCCAATAACACCAATGATCCACCTTGAACGAACCTTTCCTCACTCCTCTTGATCTTTATTTATACATTACAATGACTCTGAGACAACCTTAGGTAAAAACCTAGGTGTCAAAACCCTAGGTTCACTTTGACCCACATTTTCTTAGCTTCACCAGCCTGTCTTGCTATCTTTCCCATGAGGTGCTCCAAAGCATCCATTGGTGGAATTTTTTGCTTCTTGAGTTATCCATGATCCATCTTCCTTGTTGTTCTGTTCTCCTCTATCTTCTCATCCAATGAACCTTTTTCCCTTCTCTCCTTATTTTCTTCTTCTTTGACCACTTCGATCCAATCTCAATCAATGTGCCTTCCGTGCAGTTCCCACTTCATCTTTTCATTTCCTTTTTCTTTGCTTTCTTTCTTAATCTATACCCAAGGGTCAAGAAGATGTGAAGGACATTGACATTCACAATAATATTATTAAAATGAGGCTCTAAATATTGTTTTGACATAAATAAAATAAAAAACCCTAACCCCGGAAGATGAAAATCCAACAGTTTTGTTGACTTTGTTTTAAGTAGTTTGGTGTATCAACTTCCACGGGGTGTAATTTTGGCATACGATCTACGTTTGGGGCACACTATAGCTAGTTTGAAAGTTATAGTCGAGGAGATTAATTTTGGGGATCAATAGATACATTGTTTATCATTGAGGTGATCGATCTTGAAAAAACTCATTTAGGCCCTCAAAATAACCCTGGAAGTTCAAAAAATGAAAAACTGATAAAAATAGTAAGTTTCCAAAAGACTATTTTGAGCCATTTGGAATAGGTCGGTGGCCATTGATATCCACCTAGATCATTACTCCCTCCTTATGAAGCAATGGTATACATTGTGTTTAGTTCTTGAGGCAGAGGGAAAAGTGTTTGTTGAATCTGCATCTTAATGAGTTATTTTTCTTGCTGGAGAAGTTGTGTTTCTTAGCTTGTTGAAGGCTGTCACGAACCTGTGGCTGGAAGGATTGGAAATTTTTACCCAGTATGGATACATGAGATGATTGTGTGTAGAAGGAATCCTTTTTCTTTTATTCAATATTGTCGACCTGCTTCTGTTGGACAAAAGGTTCTTAGATTGAGGCTGCAGTGGTTGCCATGTTCTTTTTTTAACCCTTTGAACAAACTATGAAGAAGTTGAATTTTGTAGTATGAGATACTAACTTCCGACACTGTGTAGGTGGGAAAATTGTTGTAACTACCTCTATTATATTGTAGAGATGATTCCTAGAGTAACAATGACACTGCGAGGTTGAGACTCATAAATAACATGGCACTTCCACATGTATGGATGCCCCAACAGAACATAAAAAAAAATCAGTGGGGAAACATCACATAATACCTTATACTTGAAGGGATATATTCCATATGACAATCGACACTGTTGGCTGACACAAAGGTCTCATCCCTGGCAAAGCCACCTGGTGTTGTATGGATGTGGGTATGGTTTGGTCGAAAATCCCAATTGTTTGATGACATCTGCTGAGATGAGGTTCTGTTTGCTTCAACTATCAATGGTAAAATGCACAATGGTAACCTTCACCCACATTTGTGAATGAAAAAGGTGCTCCCCCTCTTCAGGATCTACTAGTTCTTCGAGTTGAATTTTTGTGGTCATGACAATAACAATGGGCTCTACATCGATGATTTTTCTTTTTCCATTATTTTCTAAATCAGGGTTCGACTTCTTTTCTTTGATATCAGACACCAATGAATTTTTTGAGTGACATTGATCAGTGTTGTGCTGGGGGATTTTGTGGAAATCACACCACTTTCCAGTGTCCTTCTTTGTCTTCCCGTGATCCTTATTTTTCTGTGTCCTGGACTGGTTTTTGGGAGGTTGTTTTTTAGGATCGTCTTTATCATACTTTGTTTTTTGTGAATTTGAAGACCTGAAATAATGTTTGTTAAGGTGTCTAAATTCTTCTCAATTTTGACAACATATCAATAGGTGTCTCCTAGTGATGAGATGTCCATAAACTCCATTTCAGTTTGGATGTACCTGTGTATAGCCGCACGGTATCAAAACCAAATGACACTCAAAATATTTGATACCCATCTTGGTGCACAAGGTATGGAAGTAATTGGTGAACTCCAACACTTCTTGGCCCCTCTCTTAATGTAGCATGGTCCATCTCATGTACTAGTCATCATAGTTACCAATAAGGTAATATTGTTCCTTCACCACATCCACAAAAAAATCCCAAGTGGGTTCAAACCCATATATTTGAGACTCCTCTATGGAATGTTTTTCCCAGTAAGTTTCCCACCAATGTTTGACTTGGGGGGAAGATTTAAGGAGTGTGAAGGTGATATTTTCCCTATCGAAAAAATTGTGAATAGAGAAATAAACTTCTAGAAGATTTAACCATTTTTCTAGGTAATATCCATATATTTGTCCTTCAAATATGGGAATATCAAAATCAACTTTAGGGGACTCAGTATCCCTCCCAAGGAGGAAGAGGGGATTCATAAATCCCCATACTTCTCTGAGGTGTTACTAACTAAAAGATCAATCATATTGGTAGTTATTTCTTGTGTGATAATTCATGTTTCCATTTGAGTATAAACATTCTTAGTTTGGTTTTATTTTCTTGTTATTTTTTTCTATTTTCTCTTTGGTTGATCCACTAACCAGCTAGCCAACTGTTGTGTTGTCTTTTTGTCCTAACTAGATAGTTAAGTGTCTTGTTTATGCTCACCTAAGTGAAAAAACAAGCATAATAGATTGATGACCATACTGGGGATTTGGATAAAATACCTCCCCAATTAGGTCCTTAGATATTTTTTTCTCATGAATTTGTGTTTGTAGGGGTCAAAACCGGTCCAAAGAACTCATTTCAAATTTTCATTCCCACCACTTCACTGTGTTTGCATGAGTTTGAGAAAAATAGACATATGGACCATGAAAAATGAGCCTTTTACCTTATTTTGTTTGCATATAATGGGTAATATGCACATTGTGTGCAACTATCAAAACTAGAGGCTATACTCGAACCTCGTCAGGGACAGGCACTGAAAAAAAGGATCAAGAGCAGCCTGCTCTAAAACGACTGATCGAAATTATTTTTGGTACAAAATGAGAGAGAAGATATAATAAGGAAATGTACAAATATATCTGAAATATAAAATAATATAATAGAAATATATCATATATGCAACCATAAACACAGATATACAGTAATACACAATTTCTATTAATTAACGAAATGTACAAAATTGTAGAAATATAGAGTGAAAGACTCGCTAGAATGGTGGCATCTTATCTATGAGAAGAGATGTGATGGATACTCACACTTGCAAGAATATTATTTCAATGAGGCTCTAAAGGCCTTTCTAACATAAATAAAATCCAAAACCTTGACCCCGAAATATGAAAAGCCAACTGTTTTTTGGACCCCGTTTTGGGTAATTTGGTGTATCAACTTCCCGAGGGCGTAGCTTTGGTATACACTATCTGTTTGGGGCACATTATAGCTTGTTGGAAATTTATCATCTAGGAGATTCATTTTGGGGTCTCATTAGAGCCATCAACTATTATTGAGGTGCTCAATCCCAAAAAAGCTTCATTTAGGCCCTCAAAATTGCCCCAGAAGTTTAGGAACTAAAAAACTGCTAAAAATAGTAAGTTGCCAAAAGACTGTTTTGAGCCAATTGGAATAGGTGGGTGACCACCGATATCCACCCGGATCAGGAGAGTATACATATTTTTTGGGCGACTCAAGCTCCCTCCAAACGAGGAAGAGGGGATTCATAAATCCACATACTTCTCTGAGGTGTTACTAATTAAAAGATAAATCCTATTGGTATTTATTTCTTGTGTTATATTTCATGTTTCCATTTGAGTATAAAAGTTCTTAGTTTAGTTTTATTTTCTTGTTATTTTCTTTTCTATTTTCTCCTTGGTTGATACACTAATCAACTAACCAACTTTTGTGTTGTCTTTTTGTCCTAACTAGATAGTTAAGATCCTTTTTTTTGCTCACCCAAGTGGAAAAACAAGCACAATAGATGACGACCATACTGGGGAAGTGGATCAAATTCATCCCTAATTAGGCCCTTAGAGATTTGTTTCTCATCAATTTGTGTTTGCAAGGGTCAAAAGTGGTCCATAGAACTCATTTCAAAGAGAACCTCATTTCAAATTTTCATTCCCACCACTTCATTGTGTTTGCACGAGTTTAAGAAAAACAAACATGTAAAACATGCAAAATTTTCCTTTTACCTTATTTTTGTTCGCACATACTACGTAATATATGCAGTGTGCGCAAATGTCACAACTAGAGTCTATACTCAGACCTCCTCGGGGACATGCACTGAAGAAAAAGATCAACAACAACCTGCTCTAAAATGACTGATCCAGATTATTTTTGGCATGAAATGAGAGTGGGGATATAATAAGTATATGTACATATATATCTCAAATATCCAATAATATAATACAAATATATCATAGATGAAACCATAAAAATAGAGATACATTAATACAAAATTTCTATTAATGAGAGAAATGTACAAAACTATAGAAATATAGGGTGAAAGACTCGCTAGAATGTTGGCAAGTTATATCTAAGAAGATATGTGAAGGATACTCACATTTGGAAGAAAATGATTACAATGAGGCTCTAAAGGAATTTTTAACATAAGCAAAATCCAGAACCTTAACCCCAGAAGATGAAAAACCAACAGTTTTGTGGACCCCGTTTTGGGTAGTTTGGTGTATCAATAAATTGGCGACCAAACTGGATAGTTGGATAAAATCCGTCCCCAATTAGGCCCTTATAATTTTTTTTCTCATCAATTTGTGTTTTCAAGGGTAGAAACCGGTCCATAGAACTCATTTCAAAGAGAGCCTCATTTAAAATTTTCATTCCCACCACTTCATTGTGTTTGCATGAGTTTGAGAAAAATAAACATGAAAACCATGCAAAATGTGCCTTTTACCTTCTTTTCATTCACGCATACTACATAATCTATGGATTGTGCACAACTTTCGCAAGTAGAGGCTATACTCAGACCTCATCGTGGACATTCACTGAAGAAAAAGATCAACAACAACCTGCTCTGAAACCACTAATTCATATTATTTTTGGCATGAAATAAGAGAGGAGATATAATAAGGAAATGTACAGAGATATCTAAAATATCCAATAATATAATATAAATATATCATAGATGCAAGCATAAACATAGAGATACAACAATATGAAATTTCTATTAATGAGTGAAATGTACAAAACTATAGAAATATAGAGTGAAAGACTTAATAGAATGTTGGTTGCTAGTCTTTGAGAAGAGATGTGAAAAGTACTCATATTTGCAAGAATATTATTACAATTAGGCTCTAAATGATTTTTTAACATAAATAAAATCCAAAACCCTAACCCTGGAAGAGGAAAAACCAACAGTTTTGTGCACCCTGTTCTGGGTAGTTTGGTGTATCAAGTTCCACGGGGATAAACTATGGCATATGATCTTCGTTTGGGGTGAACAATAGATAGTTTGAAGGGTATAGTTGAGGAGATTTATTTTCGGGGATCAATAGAACCTATGGATATTATTGAGGTTCTCAATCCCCAAAATAATTCATTTAGGCCCTCAAAATGGCTGCGGAAGTTTAGGAACTGAAAAAACCGATAAAAATAGTAAGTTCCAAGAAGACTGCTTTGAGGCAATTAGAATAGGTGAGTGGAAACTAGTATCCACCTAGATCGGGATAATAGAGATATATTTTTGGGGACTCGATATCCCTCCCAAGGAGGAAGAGGGGATTCATAAATCCCAATACTTCTCCGAGGTATTACTAATTAAAAGACCAATCCTATTGGTAGATATTTCTTGTGTCATATTTCATTATTCCATTTGAGTATAAACATCCTTAGTTTATTTTTATTTTGTTGTTATTTTTTTTTCTATTTTCTCTTTGGTTGATCCACTAATAAACAAAGAAGCTTTTGTGTTTTCTTTCTGTCCTAACTAGATATTTAAGTGCCTTTGTTTTTGTCACCCAAGTGGAAAAAAGAACACAATAGATTGGTGACCATAAATGTGATATTTTTCATTATGCAAACATCAACTAAATATAGACTAGGAGGTGATTTTTGATATCCTTTATTATTCTCTTCCCCTTTCACCTTTGAGTGATCTGAGGGAATCATAAAATGGTATCTTAAGAAACTCCATATCCCTTTAATCAATAAAACAATTAGGAGAGGCCAATACTTAATTTTATTTTTAACAAATTAAAACACAATATTGAAGAAGTAACAGACACATACATGCCCAAATTCTTGTAATATTAGGATAGTTATACAATTTAAACATATAAAACCATAAAGACAGAGATATAGTAATACACAATTTCTATTAATGAGCGAAATGTGCAAAACTATAGAAATATAGAGTGAAAGACTCGCTAGAATGGTGGTAGCTTATCTCTGAGAAGAGATGCGAAGACTACTCATAGTTTCAATAAGATGATTACAATGAGGCTATAAATATATTTTTAACATAAATAAAATCTAAAACTCTAACCCTGGAAGATGAAAAACCAACAATTTTGTGGACCTTGTTTTGGGTAGTTTGGTGTATCAACTTCCACGCGCCCTAACTATGGCATATGATCTCTGTTTGGGGTGCACGATAGCTCGTTGGAAAGGTATCCTCAAGGAGATTCATTTTTTAGGCTCAATATAGAAATCATATATTATTGAGGTGCTCAATCCCCCAAAAAAATCATTTAGACACTCAAAATGGCCCTGAAAGTTTAAGAGCTGAAAAATTGCTAAAAATAGTAAGTTGGTAGAAGATTGTTTTGAGCCAATTAGAATAGGTGGGTGGGTACTGATATCCACCTATATCAGGAGAGTATATATATATTTTTTTGGGGGGGGTAAATATCCCTCCCAAGGAGTAAGAGAGGATTCATAAATCCCCATACTTATCCAAGGTGTTACTAATTAAAAGATCAATCCTATTGGTAGCTAGTTCCTGTGTTATATTTCATGTTTCCATTTAAGTATAAATGTGCTGAGTTTAGTTCTATTTTCTTGTTATTTTTTATTTATTTTCTCTTTGGTTCATCCACTAATCAACTAACTAACCTTTTTGTTGTTTTTTTGTCCTAACTCGATAGTTAAGTGCCTTGTTTTCTCTCACTCAAGAGGAGAAACAAGAACAATATATTGACGACCATACAAGGGATTTGGATTAAATTCCTCCCCAATTAGGCCCTTATATATTTGTTTCTCATCAATTTGTGTTTACAGGGGTCAAAACCGGTCCAAAAAACTCATTTCAAAGAGAACCTCATTTAAAATTTTCATTCTGGCCACTTCATTGTGTTTTCATGAGTTTGAGAAAAACAGACATGAGACCATCCAAAATGCACCTTTTACGTTCTTTACGTTCGCACAAACTAGGTAATATGCACACTGTGCATAACTATCAGAACTAGAGGCTATACTTGGACCTTGTCGAGGACATGCACTGAAAAAAATGATCAAGATCAACCTACTCTGAAACCACTATTCCAGATTGTTTTTGGCACGAAATGAGAGCATGGATATAATAAGGAAATGTGAAGAGATATCTCAAATATCCAATAATATAATAGAAATATATCAGAGATGCAACCGTAAACACAAAGATAATGTTGGGCATACCACGTTACCTTTTGCTTCAAGGGCCATTCATACCTCCATCTTCCTCTCACTTATTTCTACTTCTTTAGCATCAATCTATTATGCTCCTCTCAAATCTCCTTAAGATATTTATCCCTCTATGCGTTATTCACTTGCTAATGGTCTTTTCTCTAACCTTGTTTTTGGCCTTCAGTAGCCATCTTCTTTTTCTGAATCCAAGAACGCAACCATTTCTTCTCCTTCATCCCACCTGGATATCTACTTCACCTGCTCTGTAAGTTAGAGCACCACTAGCTTTCTCCTGTAGCCCTCCTCGCTATCTATTGATTTTTTCACACTTGCGAACAATCTTCACAGAGAATCAATACTCTATCTTCTACTTCTCCTTTTCATGCTATCCTCAAACAAAAATCCGGCTCTGATACCCCTTGTTGGTATTACACCAAAATTTTCCTCACTCGCCCGCTACCTATACAAAAAATCAAGTTATCATACCACTTGATGTAGATCCCACCCTCTCCCAGAGTCTGTGCGACCTCTTGGTCTAGGATCATTCTCGTCGAGAGATGAAATTAGGTCACACGATCCCTCCGAGCCCAAAATTTCAATACACGTGTCCTTAAAAATTCTTCATGAATGAAAATTTTCTTTTTCAAGAGTCCCTAAGCATTGGTAGAGCCTCCTCAGAGACCGAGGGCCAAAACCATGGGCCAAACTTTCAATCCCTAAAATTTTCAGGACTTCGAGACTTGTTATCCTTCATATCTTCGAACACACAAATTGCAAACTACCTAACAATAAGCAACGAGATCGATGACTCTCAAAAAATATCAAGATCGATGGCTCAATTCCATTGTTTTAGGCTTCGACAATTTTTTACCGTACCCAACCTGCACACAACACTTACGAAGTGTCAATCGCTGAAAAGGGGTAGATCTGGAGGCTCCTATTCCTCCACTAGATCAACGACTCTATGCCTCTTTCTCACTTTGGGCTTGGATGATTTCTCCAAAACACCTTTTCACAAATTTCTCGAAACATCGAAAAGGAACTTACGCCCAAGTATCAAATCGATGGTCCTCAAGAACAGATGGATGTGTTAGCACTCTGTAATTTCTAAGGATGAGAAAGAAACAGACAGAGGTAATCACAAAACCAGTTTTGAAGTTGGGATCTAGCCATGTCTGCCTCAGAGAGGAACCTCTGTATCTGATTATCTATGTTCTTCTAAAATTTTAGGCTAGTTATGAAAGTATTGGGTTTGGTTTTTAAATTGGTTTGGTAAGAACATCAAGGGGAATCCATTGGGAAATGGATTTAGGATGAGTTATAAACAATTCATATCTACAGGAAACCCTGTAGGGAAATATAAGCACCTAAACTAGATTTTTATAATTGATATGGTTTTGAAGAAAAAGGTGAGAGGATTAGACTACACCAGGGAAAATAAGAATCCTGGAATTAATCATTAGGTTGAAAACATAAAGATTATCCTAAGCCTGAAACAGAGTGAATTTTTCAACAAATTTTGTTCATTTACTTCCTAAGGTAATCAAGAAATTGATGAATAACATGTGAACAACACAGGAAACAAAATGACAAAAATGAAGATACACTTCACCAGTACAAGTGACATAAGAATACGACAATTGTTGCAACTGTATTGCTGAAATTTGATTACATAAATCTCAGGGAGCTCCTTCACATCAATGGATTTTTTGTCTCCGCATGTTCCCACAATTTTACATCAAAATAATAAATATATAGAGGAACAATCATCCCCCAGGCCTAGGAGGTCGAATATAACTGATTCCCCCAAAATAGCGTCTTGTTACATTAAAATTAGGAACTTTATCCCTTAAAAATAGACCAAACAGCTACAAAAATAAGGTTGCAATGATGAGTTTTTTTCCCCCAAATCATGACAACTATGTAAAATATGGAGGAGGTTTTTGTATATTAGCTCGTTCTTAGAAAAATCCTCTCTCATTTTTTTGAAATTCATCTCCATTTACCCATGATCTGCATTTGAAATATATGTGTCAAATAGGAAAATTCTGAATCCGGAAACATAGGGATCAATATTCTGAATACGGAAAATATTTTTGTTTTTTATTTTATTTTATTTTTTTATTATTATTATTATTTTTTTTATAATCTTTTGTTTTTTTGTTTTTAATTGTTTTATTTATTAATTGTTTTATTTATTTTTAAAATTATTATTATTACACTAACCTAATCACACTAACCTAATTACTAATTATTTAAATTATTAATTTAATTAGTTATTAAAATAATTAATATTTTATTTTATTATCTATCCTAGGTTATCTAACTTTGTTTTATTCAGGGCAAAATTAGCGGGTAAATGATGAAGTGGATGGTGTAATGGAATGAATGGTGCATCAAGATGATGAATGAAGGATGGTGTAAAAATGGAGGGAGAGGCAAAATCACTGAGGAAGTCAATAAGCGAAGATACATCATCCTGAGAGCAACGCTCATGAATACCATGAAATTTATGGTGTGATAACATAGGATCCATCAGGGGATGGAATTCTCCCTGTGAGATGCCAAGAATCATAGAGCTCTGATTTTTCATATAATGCCTTGGTCATTGGGCTGGTGCCAAAATATGCAACCTGATCTGTCCTGAATCTTTTGTGGTTGAACTTCAAACATAAATCGGATCTGTGTATTGAAATCTGAACTGAAACTAAAAATATGCTTACCTAGGAAGCTTATTTATCTATATATAATCCTATTGTAACATTGAATTCTTGACTTCAAGTCATATAAAATATCCAATATATCCAATCAAAGATTTGATCCAATACCTTAGCTCCTTCACGTTTTTTAACAAAAACTTAGAACAAGAGGTTGTAAGGGTACTAGAAACTGATTGTCATATTGATATTCACAACAAAGAGATTTGGAACCATGAAAATCAAAATATGCACTGGAAATCAATTAGAACTCTGAAGTGAAAAAATCCTCGATATAGATAACTATGGGATCATGATAGACATGACCTATTTCTCGATGTTCAAAGTATTCAACAAATTTAAGGTCATGATTGGGTATTGCATATATGATATGTATATCATCATACAATTTATGATTTGACTGCAAATCTCTGGAAGGGATTTGTAATGAGACTTATGTTGAACAAGAAAATAAAGTTGGTTTCTTGATCAAGTTTGTATCATATATGTTTGTAGGCTCATATTTAGCTAATGGAAAAGGATTTTGACTACTGATATTATCCAAAACAACAACTATTGGATCATGGGGAAACTGAGATGACTGTTGCAATTTATTATGCAATGGTTCCAATGAGACTGCATGATTTTCTATAGGCTTATCAGTCTTTTCTTCAGAGATATTATCAACATTTTTCTTCAAAAACTGAAATGAACCAAAACTTAATGGTACAAAATTATACTGCATCACTTCATCTATAGTTTGAAAGTCAATGTAACTCAGGGGATGCAATTCCAGAGCTAGAAAAACTTCCATATCACAAATGGCATCCTCAACTGATTCATAATAAAATTTCCCCATAATACTACTTAAAAATTTCTTATCTTCTTGTTTATAGTTTTCTCTCATAAATTGAAATGAAGAGAAACATAAGGGCAAAGACTTTTCACTTACTTTGAAATTTTCTTCATTTTCTTCATTGCTATCATGATTGTTATGCATTGGCTGATTGTTATATTTGAATTTTTTTAATTGATCTTCCACCTCCCAAAAAAAATGTCATTTGTTTCTTCGAACAATCAACCTCGATTTTGACCACATAGTCATCATCATACAGATCATACTTGGGTAAATCATCCATATAAGCAATGTCATCAAGCATACACATTAGATCAATTAATTTCTCCTCCGCAAGATGATTTTGAGTTTCCTCTTTGTCCATGGCTTGAAGTGAATACATAAAGAAATCATTTTATGACCTATGATACCAAGGATAAGAAACAAAATGATTAGGAACAATGGCACTTTCATTTTTTGCAAAAAATGGAACATGGTGTTTTTTAACAACAAGTTCATCTCTCATGATAATATCTTGCATCATTTCTTTCATTGTGCTTACTAGAATGCCCAGTTTCACTTCTGAAGATGTTAGATGCTCCTTCTATATGTTTTCCTTCTCTTCTTCTTTTAATTTTGACCTTATGATAATCAAATTAGCTTCCACACCTATTGAACTATCATACATTTCTTTGATCTTTTTAGTGTTCCTTTCTCTCAATTGGAATGCCATATTCGGATCAAAGTCATCTGGGTAGTGTAAGAGAGATAAACTAGGAGGAGGCTTTATATCATCAGGCATTGGATGGTAAACTTGATTGAATCTAGATGAAAAGTGTTGAATTGTTTCTCCTAGATGTCTTTTCAAATGATTGTATTCTTCTAAAATCAGAAAAGGATTCTTCTTGATCACCCATTTATCAAGGAATACTTTCACAAACTGATGGAAATCACCAATGCTTGCAGGTGGAAAATTTTTGAACCACTCTTTAGCTTTACCTTGGAAAGATAGAGAAAAAATCATGATACAGACATCATCTTCTTTAACCTCAAAAAGGTCAAGAAAATGTTCAAAACCATGAATGTGTTTTTCAGTAGTGATTCTACCATATTCTCCATCAAACGTGAGAAGACATTTGTAATAATTTTAAGGGAAATCATGGAGTATAGGAGGTAACATGAGAGGCTTGTATCTATCTAGAATTTTAATAGGTGCAGGAGTATGTATAGAAGCTATAAAATTGGTGTTGATCTCTTGAGGCTCATTAAGTTGGATATGATCAACATAGGTTTTAGAAAAAGGGTCTTGACCAAGAACAAAATCATGAGGATAATTTGTATTTACAATCTTCAAAGGAAAGTAATGGAATGCAGGTTTGTGATATTTTCTCAAATACAATATACATTGGAAAAATTTCTTGACATTCTCATGAAAAGAGAAGAAAAAATTAACAATAAAGCATATAATATCTTAGATAAAATTCCAACGTGAATACTTGATCTTTCCAAATTTCCTTTTCATGTTTCTATTGTTAATGTCATCCTCTAGTGGAGTGTTTGAATTTAAATTTGAAACTGATTTGGAGTCGTCGGGTGAATAATTCATCCTTCCTGTGTCTGATCATTGTCCACCATCAATAATCATAACTGGAACTTGATACACTTTACTGAGGAACATTCCCCAGTATGGTTTCCACTATGTTATCACTCTGTAATTTCTAAGGATGAGAAAGAAACAGATAGAGGTAACCAAAAAACCACTTTTGATGATGGGATATAGCCATGCTTGCCTTAGAGTGGGATATCTATCTGATTAGCTATGTTCTTCTAAAATTTTTGACTAGTTATGAAAGTATTGGGTTTGGTTTTTAAATTGGTTTGGCAAGAACAACAAGTGAAAACAATTGGGAAATGGAGTTAGGATGAGTTATAATCAAGTCAGGTCTACAAGAAAACCTACAGGGAAAAATATGCACCTAAACTAGATTTTTATAATTGATATGGTTTTGAAGAAAAAGGTGAGAGGATCAGACTACACGAGGGAAATTAAGAATCCTGGAATTAATCATTATGTTGAAAACATAAAGATTATCCTAATCCTGAAACATAGTGCATTTTTCAACAGATTTTGTTGATTTACTTCCTAAGGTAATCAAGAAATTAATGAATAACATGTGAACATCAAAAGAAACAAAAGGACAAAAACAAATATACACTTCACCAGTACAAGTGACACAAGAATCCAACAATTGTTGCAACTGTATTACTGAAATTTGATTACATAAATCTCAGGGAGCTCCTTCACATGAATGGATTTTCTATCTCCACACGTTCCCAAAATTTTACATCAAAATAAAAAATATATAGAGGAAAAATCATCCCCCAGGCCCAAGAGGTCGAATCTAACTCATCACCCCAAAATAGCAGCCTGTTACATTAAAATTACAAATTGTATCCCCTAAAAATAGACCAAACAACTACAAAACTAAGGCTGCAATGATGAGTTTTTTTGCCCCAAATCATGAGAACTATGTAAAATAGGGAGGAGGTTTTTGTATATTAGCTCATTCTCAGAAAAAACCTCTCTCGTTTTTTTGAAATTCATCTCCATTTACCCATGATCTTCATTTGAAAAATATGTGTCAAATAGGAAAATTATGAATCCAGAAACATAGGGATCAATATTCTGAATCCAGAAAATATTTTTGTTTTTATTTGTTTGTTTTTTTTTATTTT